>JAGFNQ010010042.1:0-71438 GCA_024364735.1 Boesenbergia rotunda
CTGCAGCTTAAGTGCGATGTTCCTTTGACTTACGGTGTTCAAGTCATCTTGGTCATGGAGACTTATACTTTAACATCTTAAGCAAACATCTCCAAGGAGGTGTGGACCCAGGATGATTGGGTATAAGCCGAAGTGCCCGAAGATGTTTGAACAGCCTACAAAGGATTCACCACTCCTTGCGAGGAGATGTATACCCAGGCCTATCGTCGGATTGTTACTCAAAGCCTCTGGCCAGAGCATATCATGTTTAGAGTATGAGTCTCTTAAATACATGAGAGTAATTAGAAATCCAAAGGACGAGAAAGACACTACTTGGGCTAGGTGTGACGTAGTCAGCCTAGTGGGGACTGACACACACAGACCATGTCCTGAACCAAGTGGGTATAAGATGGTGAAGGGAATGAGGCACGATTCATTAGAGCTGCTGAAGGGTTTTAGAATTACTTCTGAGGTCAACCGTTGATTTTTCGATTAATTGGGGGTCATGATGTACTACTAGGTGCCACTCGTGATCGTTCTATAATTGGTTAATTATAGACGGCCAACATAAATCGAAAGCCTATTTAGTCACACGCACTACGAGTAATCCGAGGGATTTAAAACGAGTTGAAAATTGGATTTTCCGATCAAGAGAAATAAGTCGAATCTGAGTTAATCAGAGGCGCAACGGAAACTAAAAATGGCTAAGTCTTTTGAAGGCTTATTGGGCGAATTAAATGAGTTTAATTCGCGATCGGTTTGGCTCGGTTTGGCCGGCCAAAGAGGGTGCCAAACCTCTTTGGTTTGGCCGGCCATTAAAAGGAGGATAAACCAATTTATTTGGTTTAATTAATAAAATAAATCTAGCGCGATTTGTTTTATAAATTATGGATAAATAAATTTATGTAAAGAAATTTATATAAATAAATTTATAGAAATTTATTCTTTTATGGAAATTAAAATGATCCATGGAATGGTTTATTTTAATTTTATAAAATCAATTATGAATTGATTTTTCCATAATAAGAAAGTTTATAAATTTCTTATAAAATTTATTCCATAATAAAAGGAGAGAAGGTATTTGTTTTATTATAAAGTTAGTTATAATAAAACTTGGCTTAAACGGAATAATTAATAAGAGAATTTATAGGATAAATTTCTTATGAAAATTCCATTAAGAGGGAGACTTGGTAAGGGAGAGGTTAATATATAAAGGAACCAAGGCTAGGCTTTAATTCCTTAATCAATAGAGTAATCAAGAGATTAATTCTCTCCCTCTCTCTCTCTTATTCTCTTCCTCTCTTTCTCCTTCCCCTTAGGGCCGGCGCCCCTTGCTCCTCTTAGGGCCGGCGCCCCTTGTCAAACCTAGGGCCGGCACACCCTCACCCTTCCAAGGGTTGGCGTGAGCAATCTTCACCAAGAAGGAGCCAAACAAGAAGAAGAAGAAGCGGATCGCAACTCCTCTCTTCTCGGAATTTTGATTCCGTTTCTTGTTGGTAAGTTTCCATTCTTTTCTCTTGTTCTTCTAGTTGTGCCTTCCGAGAATCTAGTAGTTCTCGTCGGCGCAAAACTCGTGACTTTGCGAAGTCATCCCAAGGAGAACTCGGCGTGGACGCGAATAGAGGCGGAGCTTCCAAGGGACGCTACGATTGGATCTCGTCCCTTACTTCGAGTTACGCGAGGTATTAAAGTAAATTAGTTTACCTTTCCGCAAAGTTTTAATTTATGATTACGTCCACACATCATAAGGTCGCATGCTAGATACGTGGTTAAAATAATTTATGAAATTATTTTATGCTAATTCTTCCGTTGCACGTAAAATTTTAAAATATTACGAACCCATATCCTTGTCAACATGCACCCGGTCCCAACATGTGGTGCCACACAGAAGATCTTGTTGTCAGATACTTATAGAGTATAAGTATAGTGACTCACAACCGAGATAGTTTTGGACAAACCATTGACATGGTTGTAGTGTAATTTGGTATTAGTCTATCTTGAACATAGAATTACACTAGTACACTTTGTGTGTATTGAGTAAAACCGACTTAGAGGTGATTCGATTTATACTGACTATATAATCGAATCAGATCTCAGATATTATAGTGTACATGCTCTTAATCCCGATATAATAATGGGCACATGTACTTAATATTTATTTCTTTGATTTACCAATGGGCGAGATTTATTTGTTAAATCAATAGGCCCGATAAATTGAGAAATGATATTATTTACATGGTGTGCCGTTGATATAGAAGGAAACTGTGTCCTAATGCGTTAGGATGATGATGTGCCCTTGAGGAGCTCATAAAGTTCATCATGTAAATCCTGCAGGTGGACTTGGTCCGACATGATGATAAGGTTGAGTGGTACTACTCATGGAGTTAGATATTAATTAATTAAATTGTCAATAATTTAATTAATTAATGGACATGCGAAATATTAAACACGGGGAGATTATGTATACATAATATGATGGAACCCATATATTAATATGGGGATGGTGCAGTAGTTCAATGATAACTCCTTAGTGGACCGAGTTATCATTAATGGATCGGGCTTTGGATCCATTAGGAGACCAAGACCCAACTCCTCCTCATGGTCCCTATTGTAGCCTATATATACCTAATGAGTCATGAGACCAAGGCATCACAAATAACCCATAACCTAATTCACTCTCCCTCTCACAATCTCTCTCTCTCCTAGTGTTGCCGCCGACGGCTTGGAGGAGGAGGAAGGAAGCGGCGCAAGGGAAGAGGAAGAAGAGACTTCATCTCCTTCTCTTCGATCTCCTTCCTTGGGTGTTTGGCATCAGCAGGTCTAGAGGGGAAGAGAGAGGCGTTGGTGGTTGAAGAAGAAAGCTTTTCTTGCTTTCTTTGGCTGGCGGCAAGAAGAGAGGAGAAGGGAGGTGGTCAGCTTAGGTTTGGTGTGAAGGAGAGAGTTGTTTCTCTTCTTCTACTACTACTTCTTCTTCTTCTTCTTCCTTTCTTCTTCCCTTGAGGGCGGCACAAGGAGAACCATCTCATTTTGTTGATCGGCACAAGTTGGAAGAAGGAGGATCTTCTTCTCCCCTCTAGGGTTTCAGTGCAAACAAGAAGGGAGGAAAGAGAGGCCTTGGTGACTTCGTTTCTTGGAAGATCTTTGCCCACACGACGTCCAAGAAGAGGATAGGACATACAATAGAAGATCGCGAGGTAAACAAGAGGTATAATTCTTGTTTGGTTCCTTCTTGTTCTTGTTTGTATTGTATGTTGATTATTATCATGAACCATGAAGATAAATACAAAAATCGGTGATCAATTCATCGTCTATTCCGCGGCTAATCGATTAGACGAGTTAGATTGCTTGAATAACAAGTTTGTTTAAGCGATCACTCGAATCGATTAGTACGATGATGAAATGGTTGTTCGGAAAGGTTCTCTCCATCCGGGTTATTTCAAATTAAAAGAAAATTTAAATCCGGGGACATGGAGAGCAATCTAACCGAACGAGAAACCGAAACCCAACAATTGGTATCAGAGCCAAGGTTTCCAGTTTTGTGTGTTTTGGATTCGGTTACTTTCATGCATTTTTCATATATAATTTTATGTCAGATAATAGTAGGATATGTGTAGGCGTTGGTTGTAGGCATAAGATCCGACTATTATGACTTAATGTGATTGTGTGTGTATGATTGTAATAATTATTTGAATCCTCGGGGTTAACGAGGCTAATTAGTATTTAATTTTTATAATTAAATACGATATTATTTAGTCGCTCATTTTAATTTACTTTCGATCTAGATTTGTTGTACACTCCTTTGTGGAGTATAGGATCGATGGATATAAATTAAAATAATTTTTATCTCGGCTTGGAGCTCCTTTCTAGCTTGCGCATGGTGGTGGAAAAGGAGGAGACGAGGTGGCGACACGATGGAGGCATATTGGAGAACAAAAAGCCATAATAGTTGAAAATTAGTTTTTTCATATATATTGCTTATTGTTTTATATGCTTGTTGTGTTTGCATGTGAAAATTCCTTAATTTTAAATTAGAAAGTGGAGAGGGAATCTTTGAGTCCTGTGGCCTCCATTACAAATTTGATGTGTGATGTGAACAAACTTGCGCGTTGGCTCTAAGTGCCTTCCTCCATATCGAATGAGTTTGTTTCGCGGATCACTAGGTCAAATATGATTATAGGAAATTATTTAGGAGTGTGTGATCTTCCCCATTGGAAGGGATATAATCCTAGATAATTGCCTTTGTATCATGTAATGGTGAACACTTAGATGCAAATAATAGTATCCTCTCCATCGGAGTCACTGCTTTTATTTGTAGGGCCGAAGAGAAACCAACTATTAATTTTATTTATCAAAAAGTAAGGTTGATAAGATAATAAAATTAATGGATAAAACCTTCTCTTATAAATGTTGAATTTGTATACGTCCACACTATCGTGGCATACAAAATTCGTAGTGTTTTGAGGTGTTAGTTGTTTTTAAAATTTTATTGTTTGAGGAATCAATATTATTTTAAAAACTAATGTTTTGATCATTGTGATTCTCAGAATTTTTTCAAAATGGCTTTCAACCCACTTGCTGTTATTTTAAAAGAGAATAAACTTACTGGTCCGAACTATATCGATTGGAAAAGGAACTTGAACATTGTCTTAACTGTTGAGGAGTACAAATTTATACTCTTTGAGATATGTCCTAAAAAGCCTAGCGAGAATTCTAGTGAAGAGGAGAAGGAACGTTATAAGAAGTGGGTAAAGACAGACGAGATGACGCGGTGTTACATTTTGGCTTCTATGTCAAATGTGTTGTAACATCAACATCAGGGTTTTTCCACTGCTTATAACATGATGTTCAATCTCAAGGAACTCTTCAGACACCAGAATCAGACTGCTAGGCAAGAGACAATGAGGAACTTGATGACGACCACCATGATTGAGGGATCATGTTCTCAAAATGATGGCTCATTTGAATGAGATGGAAGTCCTTGGAGCGGAGATCAATGGGGAAACCCAGGTCGATATCATTTTCCAGTCACTACCAAGGAGTTTTGAGCAGTTTCGCCTGAACTATAATATGAACAAAAGGACATATTCGTTGGCGGAACTTCTGACAGAATTCCAGGCGGCAGAGGGGCTATTTCGTCAGAGTGCTCATGCTTTTGTTGTTGAAAAGGTTTCTTCTTCTAAGCCGAAAGGCAAGAAGAAGAAGAAACAAGGTTTAGCAAAGAAGGCAGCTGGATCTCAAGGACCTCAGGCTGGAGTGAAGAAGCCGAAAGGCAAGTGCTTCACGTGCAAGTAGACTGGACATTGGAAGGTGGACTGTCCCTGTCGAAAGGAGAAAAATCAAGGTATATCTTTTTGTTTAGTTGTTGAAACATGTTTAGCGGTATTATCTACCGGTACCTGATGTGTAGATATGAGAGCCACTAATCATGTCTGTAATTCTTTGTAGGGGTTCTAGGAAACCAGACGACTAGCTGAGGGTGAGATTACCGTTTACATGGGCAATGCTACGGAGGTGGCAGCTATTTCAGTGGGAGACGTTTATTTATCTTTTGATACGAATAAAACTTTGGTTTTGAGAAATTGTCTTTATGTACCTTCATTTAGAAAGAATCTTATTTTAGTTTCTAAATTATTTATGGATGGGTATTCTATTTCTTTTAATGACAAAGTTGTTATTAAAAGGAATAGAGAGATTATCTGTTCTGGTGCGTTGGTTGGCAATTTGTACACTCTTGAACCAAAAAATCCACGATGCAAATAAAAATTAATAACTCTTCATCTAATCATAATAAGAGAAAAGAACCGTCAAAAATGAACCAAACGTATCTTTAGCATCTGAGGTTAGGTCATATTAACCTGAGTAGAATTCAAAGGTTGATAGCCGATGAACCTTTGGGTTCATTGGTGGTGGAAGATTTCCCAACCTGCGAATCTTGCTTAGAAGGTAAAATGACCAAGAGGCCTTTTAAGGCCAAGGGGTATAGAGCTAAAGATGTGTTGGAGTTGGTTCATTCTAATTTGTGTGGTCCTATGTCTATCCAGGCTAGAGGTGTCTTTGAATATTTCGTCTCTTTTATAGACGATTATTCAAGGTATGGATACATTTACTTGATGCGCCGCAAGTCTAATTGCTTTGACAGGTTTAAAGAATTCAAGGCTGATGTGGAAAAACATCAAGGTAAAAGTATCAAGACTCTACGATCTGATCGTGGTTTGTGTACCTCTTGGGAGAGTTTAGGAGTTACTTATCAAAGGCTAGGATTCAATCCCAATTGTCCACACCTGGTACACCCCAGCAGAATGGTGTGGCAGAGCGAAGGAATAGGACTCTTATGGAGATGGTTAGATCAATGATGAGTTATTCTGAGTTACCGGATTCGTTCTGGGGATATGCTCTGGAAACGACAGTGTATATTCTGAACTTGGTACCATCTAAATCAGTACCCTCTACTCCCACAGAATTGTAGACTGGGCGTAAGCCTAGTATGAGACATATTTGGATTTGGGGTAGTTCAGCACATGTGTTGAAGGGAGATGCTGATAAGTTGGAATCTCGTACAGAAATACGCTTGTTCGTAGGCTATCCTAGAGGAACGAAAGGTGATTTGTTCTATAGTCCTAAAGATCAGAAGGTCATTGTTAACACGAATGTCCGATTTTTAGAGGAAGACTATGTGATAAACCACAAGCCCATGAGTAAGATTGTTCTAGAGGAGATGAGAGCGGAAGTTCCAACTTCAGTACCAACGGTACAAGAGGACATACCATAAGTGATTGCACCATGTACCACAGAGGATGCACAGATAGTATCTCGTCCTAGTAGGAAGGTTGTTAGACAACCCGACAGATTCATGTTTTGGGAGAATCTTCGGACTTAAAGGTGATTCGATTTATACTGACAGATAGTACACTTTGTGTGTATTGAGTAGGACCGACTTAAAGGTGATTCGATTTATACTGACTATATAATTGAATTAGACCTCAGATATTATGGTGTACATGCTCTTAATCCCGATATAATAACGGACACATGTACTTAATATCTATTTCTTTGATTTACCAATGGACAAGATTTATTTGTTAAATCAATAGGCCCGGTAAATTGGGAAATAATATTATTTACATGGTGTGTCGTTGATAATAGAAAAAACCGTGCCCTAATATGTTAGGATGATGATGTCCCCTTGAGGAGCTCATAAAGTTCATCATGTAAATCCTGCAAGTGGACTTAGTCCGACATGATGATAAGGTTGAGTGGTACTACTTATAGAGTTAGATATTAATTAATTAAATTGTCAGTAATTTAATTAATTAATGGACATGCGAGATCTTAAATATGGGGAGATTATGTACACAATATGGTGGAGCCCATATATTATTATGGGGTTGATGCGGTAGTTCAATGATAACCCCTTAGTGGATCGGGTTATCATTAATATATCGGACTTTGGATCCATTAGGAGACCAAGACCCAACTCTTCCTCATGGTCCCTATTGTAGCCTATATATACCTCATGAGTCATGAGACCAAGGCAACATAATTGACCCATAACCTAATTCTCTCTCCCTCTCACAATCTCTCTCTCTCCTAGGGTTGCCGTCGACGGCTTGGAGGAGGAGGAAGGAAGCAGCGCAAGGGAAGAGGAAGAAGAGACTTCATCTCCTTCTCTTCTCCTTCCTTGGGTGTTTTGCATCAGCAGGTCTAGAGGGGAAGAGAGAGGCGCCGGCGGTTGAAGAAGAAAGCTTTTCTTGCTTTCTTTGGTCGGCGGCAAGAAGAGAGGAGAAGGGATGTGGTCGGCTTGGGTTTGGTGTGAAGGAGAGAGTTGTTTCTCTTCTTCTTCTTCTTCTTATTCTTCTTCCCTTGAGGGCGGCGCAAGGAGAACCATCTTTCCTTTTGTTGATCAGCGCAAGTTAGAAGAAGGAGGATCTTCTTCTCCCCTCTAGGGTTTCGGCGCAAACAAGAGGGACGAAAGAGAGGCCTTGGTGACTTCGTTTCTTGGAAGATCATCGCTCATACGACGTCCAAGAAGAGGATAGGACATACGATAGAAGATCGCGAGGTAAACAAGAGGTATATTCTTATTTGGTTCCTTCTTGTTCTTGTTTCTATTATATGTTGATTATTATCATGAACCCCGAAGATAAACACAAAAATCGATGATCAATTCATTGTCTATTCTGCGGCTAATCGATTAGACGAGTTAGATTGCTTGAACAACGAGTTTGTTCAAGCGATCACTTGAATCGATTAGTACGATGGTGAAATAGTTGTTCGGAAAGGTTCTTTTCATCCGGATTGTTTCTAATTAATAGAAAATTTTAATCCGGGAACATGAAGAGCAATCTGACTGAACGAGAAATCGAAACCCAACACCAACCCTCTCCCATCTTTCTCAATTGAATGATTTATTCAAGGAACACCCACTACGAATTCTAAAGTCAAGAAAAAGTGCATTGCAATAATAAAAGAGATGAGCAATAGCGACAGTTAAAGAAAAGAGTGTCTTTAACTGGATGTTTGATGTTCGACATTTATAGTTCGTTTCCTATGGCTTATGGGTATTACCTACTCCTTTGCATAGGGATAATAATTCCTTTTTTGGGTTCTCTAGATAAGGTTTTGGATTTCATCCTCTAGTTTAGGATTTTTCATCAACCAAGTACAATCCTCCGATCTTCCTATCTTACCTGCTCATAAATTAGTGTTACTTTGTCTATGTATAGGCTATTATCTATATTTGACTTGTATTACCGATCTTCTTAGTTAATGTTCTTTTCCTAAAGATCTGGTGCCTTCCTTCGAGCCTCTCTTCTGTGGGAAACTTTCGGGATTGGCTTTCGGCTGTTGGTGGGGAACAATATGAGATCAAGTTTATGGACACGATAGAAATAGTGGGTTCGAGTAATGGTAGGAATAATCTCACTTCTACTTGGAAGCTATGGTTATTTAATTTTAATTCACGGGAAAATTTATAGTAAACTTACATCCAGGAAGGCTTGCCCAATTTAACAGAAAAGTCCGGCTCGGGTCGGCCCAATTACACAATTGCGCGTCCATTAAACGTGGCTTGTTTCAGACCAGAAACGTGGCATCTCCTAGGTCGGTAGCATCGTCGATTAACTTGATTTAAAGTCCAACTGGCGTCCGCATCTCCAGAAGCTTCGACTGCGTCTTTATCGGTCTCGCATCGCAGAGGCTAACCGGACGCAAGCGCACAGACG
Organism: Boesenbergia rotunda; assembly: GCA_024364735.1. Taxonomy (NCBI): domain Eukaryota; kingdom Viridiplantae; phylum Streptophyta; class Magnoliopsida; order Zingiberales; family Zingiberaceae; genus Boesenbergia; species Boesenbergia rotunda. Next base: position 9,201 of record JAGFNQ010010042.1, read on the forward strand.
GAATCCATAGCGGCGAAAGGCGAAGCGATCCAGAGATTGAGAGAGAGAGGTCATCTGCAAGATCAATCATGGTGCGCTGTTCTACCTTTTTCTGATTGTATTGTATGGTATGCTGCCTTTTTTTTTTTTGTGAGTTATCGTTTCAGAAATTGGTTTGAGACCGATCGAAATTGTATGTTGATTTTTTTTTAAATAGAAACTGGATTGTAGGAAGTTCACAACTCATGTTCTTGTTTGGATCTAGAAGAACTTCCAAGTTCCAACTAATGACATGTATCTTTTTCTCGATGCATATCTAGGGTTCACGATTAATATCTAATAAACTTTACGTTCAAAATTTCAATCTTTTGTCCAGTTTTGAGACGTGAGATTAGTCGACGTGATATATTTACGATGTAGGCCATCATTCTTTTTTGACAGAGGAAAATTTGCAGAACAATATGTGTAGGATCTCTTGCGTATTAAAATGATTATTCATTTTCCAATATATTTTATTCTATTTTCATGTTGAAGGAAGATTGACGCTCCTGGGAATTGTGATAATGTCGACCAATTCTGGATTATAAGGAAATATTTAATGTTCTACTTGTTAAGAAATCATCCAAGAGTAGAATTTGTATTTCGATTTAAGTGATCACTTACATCACCCAAACTAGTTTTTGTTTGGATCCACCTCATAACAAATAGAAGACACAAGTAATGATATGTTTTTTTTGTGAAACTTATGATTGGTGAAGTGAATCATGACTAGGCGAAACTTAACTATCACAATGTTCTAGAAAGCTACATGTTTCAGTCATGGAGATCTGTTTCTGTTACAATTTGGAAACACAATTAAGACAAGACAACAAAGTCAATACATAGTGTTTAGGCATACTGTGTATTTTATCAAATCGTTAAGATAATGCACTTGACATACATGCTGAACTTGTTTAGTTTTGTTTGCATCATATAGATTGATTATAGTTTATCGAGGCACGTTTGGCAATGTAATCATAAGTTTCAGGAGGCCTTAAAATTTACTTTCCTGTGCAATTGATAACACTAGAAAACTAATGCTCTCTCTTTTCCTTGCAGATGTCACACTCAGGAAAGACGAGGTGAGCGATCCTGTTTTACATTTGACATTGATTAAAAAAAGCATCTTCCCTGATATGTTTAAGGTTCTTTCCTATTACTAAATACATTTTGGTAGTTCAGGTATGCGCCTTACTCTCGATATGTGTCACCTTCACCTTATCTGCTCAGTAGATCTGTCTCGAGGTCTTTATCGAGGTCGAGGAGTCGATCAAGGTACTTATTTTTTTCCCCATTCCAATCGGGCGATGTATATGGGAACTTTGTTGCTTTCGATTCATCTCTCTCTTTTTTTTTTTAATTTTCTAGTAGAAGCAGAGATTCAGCTGATTCTGAAAACCCTGGAAACAATCTGTACGTTACTGGTTTATCCTCGAGAGTTACAGAGCGGGAACTCGAGAAGCATTTTGAGACTGAAGGAAAGGTATAACAAGCCCGTGCACTCTTTGCACGTTGGCCATTATAATAATATGAACTGAACAACCAGCTGCTAATTAATTCTCTTCACCTTTGATTTGTGTTTGCATAGGTTGTTGATGCTCATCTAGTGGTTGATCGTTGGACAAAGGAATCTCGGGGGTTTGGGTTTGTAACAATGTCTAGCATCAAGGAAGCAGATCGTTGCATTAAGTACCTCGATCGGTCAGTTCTGGAGGGTCGTGTTATCACTGTTGAAAAGGTAAAGATTTTTTTTTTCCCTGCACGATGGGCTATCTGAGATAGTTGAGCAGTTTTGTGTCCATCTTTTAAATTCTTGTCTATATATTGCCGACCACCTTTTTAAGCATTTGGGAGATGTTTCGCTTCAATGTTTTTGGTTAGCAGGTTAGCTGTGTATAGCAGCTCTTCAGCAAGCTTCAAGCATGCAACTGCTTTGTATGATCTTTTGTTTTGCTTGTTTGCCGCCTTACTATTAGTTATTTGTTTCTTTAGCAATTCTAGATTTTATCGATTTGATTGAAAAATTCTATGTTTTGATAGGCAAAAAGACGGCGAGGGAGGACGCCGACTCCTGGCAGATATCTGGGCGTCCACACTATAGGTGAGCTCCTCACTCATAACTTGTAGTTGCTGCTAATCTCTTGCCCTAATAGAATTTTTTCTTCTGTAGGACGCCATCATTCTGTAAGTTACTCCTCTGATCGGTCCTGCTCGCCTTACTACAGGCGACAGGCCTATTCACCTTGCTACCGGAGGTCTAGATCAAGGTCAAGGTCGGCATATGATCGATATAGCCGATCACCTAGCTACACAAGGAGAAGACGATCATACTCAAGAGACTTTAGGGACTACTCTCCAGAGACATCTGTTTCGCCAAACTATCGTAGGCCTTATGGCAGGAGATATGCCTCACGGAGCGTTTCTCCTAGAAGGAGCTACCGGAGAGGCTATTCTAGAAGTTGCTCGCCAAGGTCCCGAGGATATCGAAGAAGCTACTCTCGCAGCTACTCGCCAAGGGATCGAAGATCTCAAAGGAGCTATTCCCGTAGCTATTCACCTAGTGTTCGAAGATATCGGAGTTGGAGTTCATCTTATAGTAGGTCGCCAAGGCCGAGCAAGGTACTTTCTCGAGAAAGCTACCGTAGCAACAGTTATAGCATCAGCTCTCGCTGAGAAATTAGCCATTGCAAATTGCTTGATGTAACTCTTAGACGTCGTGTTGTAGTACCTGCGTAATAGATCTGTGTGATGAACTCTACATATCTAAAACAATTAATCTGTTGTGGACATGTTTCTTCTGTGTTTTTTGGCCTGCTATTTTTCATGTTTTTTATGTTTTTATAGAGACTGCAATGTTTTTTGTAGACAGGTTTCTTGATGGTGAACTTTCAGTTAATCTAACTATTCACTGTTCGACACTCATCATAAGGGTCGGATCAACTTATTAGAGATGCCCACGTGATAAGACAATAAATTAGAAAATACAATAAATTAATGTTTTTCAGAAAGAAAATATTATGCAGGAAGAACGCAAAGCTGGTCGCATCAATAGCATAGACAAATAAATATACAAACGTTATTTTTTTTTTATCCATACTGTTTATTTTTTTTTCCTTCAGATTTTTATCAGACGATTATGCTTGTAAAGTATAATTAACTTTGTAATATAATATCGATTACATCCATTATTTTATTTGGTAAATTTTAAAATTATAATATAATATAATTTATATTAAAAAATTAATAAAAATATTATAATCTAGATTATAAAACAATCAACATATAATTTAAATTATATTATAAATTTAATTATATTATAAATTAAATTATATTATTTCTGTTCAAATGTAACCTAATGTTCATCTTATTAAAGCTTATTTACTTTACTATGTAAGTCTCCAATAAATATATAAATGTTATTTTTTATCCGTGCTGTTCATCTTTTTTTTTTCTCCTCGGATTTTTATCGGATAGAATTAAAGTTTATCTTATTAAAATTTATTACTTTTCTATATAGATAAGTATATGAGATAATAATTATGATGATTAAAAATTAAAATTTGATAGAAAATTTTATCACTCTATAAATCTCGACTATATATTTTATCAATTTAAGTTTTCGGCATTTTACCAAATGACACACGTAAAAATTTATAATTATCAAAAAATATCCTAAGATTTGGTTTTTACCAAAAAGTGCACTAAAAATTATCTTCTACCTCTTATATCCCTCTCGTCAACAACTCCCTTTCTCAGTTAGTCTTCCGAGGCATCCGAACCACTTTTTTTGAGTTTTCATTTTAAAATAAGAGAGTATAGTTCGGATGCCCTAGGGATTTCCCTTTTTCTTCTTTCTCTCTCAGCGCAGCAACCTAATTGGCATTGCCGAAAAGTGATACCTGTGTGAGTGCCCTAGCTGTGTTATACGCTCATCCCCCTAAACCCTCCTTCCAACCAAAACCATAGGCAAGTCTGTTCGTGTGTCCCTCAGGCAGCTTTAAGGGTTTACATGAAAGTCCACACTGATCGGCACTCTTCATAGTAGGGATTAAGATTTCTGCACTGTTTTATTTTCATAATGGCGGAAAAAACGTTTGTGGGTGTTTCAGGCTCAACGTGGACCTTAAATTAGAGGATTTCATGCCCTCTACTAATCAAACTAGGAATATTATTTTCTAAATTATAAATAAATATGTATAATATAAACATATAGATAAAGATTAAGAAAAAATATGAAAATATAAATATAAAATATATAAACTATAAATAAATAATAATGAGTGGTTATAGATGTTAAATCTAAGAAAAGAAAATAAAAGATATTAAAAGACAATTATAAATATGGAATAAAACTAACATAGATAATAAGATATAAAAATAAGTAAATTAAGATATAAAGAAAGTAATACAAAATATAAATTTAGATACTACAAAAACCTATAATTGAAATTAAGATATAAAGAAAGCACAACTATAAAGAAAGAAATATAAAATATGAATAACTACATACTGTTGGGCCAATCGACCCGGGTATGATCTGGAGGATCATGGGTTTTGATGTGTGTATCAATATGGTTAAGTTAGGGGTTGATTGTGGTCTAATATATGTATGTGAGTGTGCAGGTTTACAGGTACACATAGACTTGGTTGGATGTCTTCAGGTGAAAGGTGGCATGGAGGCAAGCCGTGGGCTTTCGTGCGCATCCGAGGGACCATGGATAAAGCAGGTACGATGAGTCGAGGGAAGCGGACTTTGAGGCATACCTGAAGGATAGCATGGAGACAAGCCGCGGGCTTGTGTGCGTATCCGAGGGACGAGGGCCAAAGTCGAAGAGGGCTTGAAGGCGACGGATCGAGGCTGCTGAAGCAGAGACGATGAGCCGAGGGACGCGAACTTCGAGGCATGCGTGAAGGATGACATGGAGGCAAGCCGAGGGCTTGCGTGTGCATCTGAGGGACGGGAGCCGAAGATGAAGAAGGCATGAAGACAATAGATCGAGACTGCTGATTGAAGAGTCAACCAGGTTGTAAGGGTCCGAGTGTGAGTGTTTGAACTCGAGAACTAAGCCGGGAGGGTTCGAGTGCGGAGAGAAATATACTCGGGAAGTGTAACCATAGGCTTAGGGAAGGACCAGTCGACTGCCCCAGGGGCAGTCGACTGGTAATGACAGGAGATTCAAACGTTGGGCGCAACGGTCGAATCTGGGTGGGAGCAGTCGATTAGTAGCGGCCATATCAGAACTCGAGCTCTATTTAAGGGAGCTCGTTTCAGACTTTTCTTCTTGACGAAACCTGTTTGGATAGAGCTGGTTAGTAGTTTATTGTGCTCAGGTAGTGTCTAAATGTTGTGGCGAGGTTTCTCCACCCACAAGGAGCTACGAGATCTAGCCGGAAGTACTCCGGGGAATCATCCATCGATGGATTAGGGATCGCCCACCTTACGGGCAGCCATGGAGTAGGAGATTTATCTCCGAACCACGTAAATAGGTGTGTTTCTTCCTCGTTAGGTTTGTTTCTATTTAGTATATTCTGCTTGCGCACTAACGATTGTAGGAAGAAAATCGAAAGAAGCTATTCACCCCCTCCTCTAGTTTGACGATCACGACCTAACAAGCGGTATCAGAGTGAAGGTTCGCTCTTGTTGGAATAACCGTCAAAAGAGCACAAGCTAGAGGAAATGATGATGGAAGACAAGGTGGGTGATGATATCAACACTCCACCTCCATATGATTATGAAGATTTTGACTATTGGAGGACAAGAATGAAGACTTGGCTTGGAATGGATTGGGAGTGTATGGTGGTGCTAAAAGAACCATTCGAGATTCCAAGAGACAAGCATGGGAAAAAAATCCCGACCTAGATATTGGACTAAGTAGCAACAAGCCCAATCTAGGGCAAATGGGAAGGTAATTGATATATTAGTTAATATTTTGCCTAATAGTATTTTGAGTGATGTAGGTGAGTATAACAATGCATATGAGTTGTGGAACAAGTTGGAAGAATGTCATGAGAACCCTATACAAGCTCAAATAGTGGAAGAGCCCAAAGAGATAAGTTCAGTGGTCCAAGAAGACCAAGATGAAAAAGAATTGTCAACCTCATCAAGTGAAGTGACACAATCAAATGAAAGATCATCCACTTCCTCAAAAGAAGAAGAAGAGGTCTCCACTTCAAGAATTGAGGGGGAGGTGGGACCCTCTTCAACACCGGAGCGAGAAAAAGCTCCAACCTTCACCAAAGCAAAGTCAAAGGACCATATCATATGCTTTGGATGCAACAAGAAGGGGCACTACAAGAACAAGTGTCCACTAGGTAAGAAGGAGGTAAACCCTAAACCTGGGTCCATTCATATAAAATCTAATATGGGTTGTAGGGAAAAGAATGAAAAAAAGCACATTAGGTGCTACACTTGTGGGGAGCTAGGACATTACCATACCCAATGTCCAAGAAAAGGAGAACTCAAGAAAAGGGAGCATTTAAGAAGATGGGAAAAAAAGGAAAGGAAGAGAACCTCACATCTAGGGGGAGCTACAAGGGTAAGGGAGGTAATCCCTAACTTTACTTATGCTTCAAATGTCTTTATGAATGCTAGAAATAATAATGATTGCTTGCCTATGCGTACTTTTGGCTTCAAGTATCATGATAGAAATAGAAATACTATTGCATGCCAAAATATTACAGAATCCATGGTTCATGATAAATCTATGGCTTTTAGACCTAAGGACCAAGACATTAACCCTAAGAAAGGGAGACACATGCCTAGAAAAATGGGTAGATCTAGGAACGATCAAAATGGTCATGGTGATATTAAGGTTAGGAATCTAGAAAAGGAAAATCAAGCTTTAAGGGCAAAGCTTGATAAGTTAGAAAAGAATTTAGATAGACTCATTAGAGGGTCCAATGGATTGAGTGTGATACCAAATGATCAACACCTTAGAAATGGTAGGCCGGGACTAGGATACCAATTTAGGGGGTCCAATGTGAGTAAAAAGGCTAGTGAAAAATCATATGGCAAGGTGTCATATGACTATAGCAATGAAAAGGTCAAAAATGACAAAGAAATGTCATTTAAAGGGGAGAAGAAGAGGTTCATCAAGGACAAGGTGTGGAAAGTTAAGAAAGTAAGAGTTGAAGGTCAAGAAGCACCGGAGGTACACCGGTGTGGTCTTGTATTTGTAGATGAGTCACCTAGAGAGGTGACTAGGGCTAGGAGTTCAAGGGAGAGCTCTAGAGGTCAAAATGAGATCTATAGTCAATGGATCTCAGGAGGATTTCTTCAAGAAGATTAGATGGATTTAGGGATGTGCCAAAGGATTTGGAAGACTCGTTTGAGTCTTGATCCTAGGGAATTGACATACTAAAAGGAGATTTATGAAGGAAAAGATGAAAATAGGATCATATTGGATAGAAATTGGTGTTTAATGTGTAAACACCATATAGCTCAGTGCTAGGGATGTATTGTGATTAATTATGGGAAGATACATCAAAAAGGAGTCAAAACTAGAACTTTTGGACAAGTTTCAATAACATAATTTAGGTAGGGTTGAGTTTCATGCCAATCTTGGGATCCGGAATATATTTACTTGAAAATAGATTTTTTCCAAGTAGACATAGGCTCCACAAACCTCTCCACAAAATTTCAGATATTTTGAAATTTTGTGGAATTAGTTACGCATTTTTGAAATTCAAACTTAAAAATTAGGAATTCACAGTTATCAGTCGACTGCCCTGGGGGCAATCGACTACCCCAGGGGCAGTCGACTGATACGCGTGGTTTTAAATAGAGAAGGCTGCGTGGGGGTGGCCGAACCTGGGGTTTTCGGTGCCACCCCTCGCGAGATCTCTTCTTCCCCGACCTCCTCTCTTGATTTAAGGTGCTCTCAAACCCTAAAAACACTTCTCTAACCTCCTCCCACCTCAGATCCGAACCTAGGGTTAGTAAAACCTCCCCTCTCAAGCCAATCCTCATCCATCTTCATCATGCAACGAAGGGAGAAACGGTAACTATTTGTGTAGTTTATTTTTCCATTTAGTTCATGGGTTGGAACTAATTTGTCTCATTTTGCATGTTTTCTTTGATTTTGTTGTCTTTATGGGATGATTTTGGTACATGCATGGGTACATTACATGTTAGAGTAGCACAAACGAGGAAAGTAGGTGAGGGGTCATCCCGGCAAGGTCATATAGATCTGGAGGCATCTCGGTTCCGATCCAAGGAGTGTCTACGGAGATTTGAAGATAACGAGTTTATATTAATGAATTGTCGATATCTCAACCGACAATACTTTCAAGAGAAAGCCCCTCATATTTTTGAGATGATTATATACTTTGGTCCAGCACAATTAGTTTATTGTCAGCATGATGTCAATATTGACATGTGTAAAGAGTTTTATGCAAACCTCACATGCATTGATTCGGATAGTGGGACTTATGAGTCCCTAGTGGCAGGAGTGGTTATTCCCTTTACACCTGCAATCTTATGATCATTTCTAGGGTGTACGACCTCCAGCAATGCAGTTACCTATTTTCCAAAGATTATCGACCCTTTTACCTTTCCTGGTGTGACCCTAGACCAGATTCATTTTCATTATTTTGTGAGACGTCGAGTTTCTATAGAGCGCCTTTTTGAGGCTAAGTACATGATTCCAGCTAGCAATATTGTATAAGGTTGTCTTAGATTGCATCTTACCCATCGTTACCAAGGGGAGGTCGAAGATTCGGCTTCCTCACTTGGTAATAATGTATGCACTGGAGAGGCGCTTAGATATTGACGTCACCCTACATGTTTTTGCCTCCATTGTTCACTTTTCGCATAGTGCCAATGGTAAGATCTACATGCCCTTTTGTCATATCCTGACCGAGTTATTTAGGTCTAGAGGTATTCACACGACTAGAGGTCAGGTATGCCATATGTCCAAGGACTATGACCAGATTGGTGTACGACAGCTATCATTGGCAGGGATTGAGTGCCGGCAGGGGGGGATTGTATGTAGACAGCGTTCTGATTCCTCCAATTCTGATGAGGAGGCTGCTGCTGGAGGGGTTACACAAGAGCAGTTCTCCCTCCTGCAGTCAAAGGTACATGATCTAAGGGGGGACTTTCAAACATTTCAGCAGCGACAGATAGAGATGCAGCAGCAGCAGACGGCCACTCAGGAAGAGGTTCATGGCCTCACACAGTTCTGTCAGGGGTTCCAATAGAGACAGGACGAGATGTATGCAATGATGCAGAGCTGGAACCTAATGTATCAGGCCCCTCCTCCTCCTCCTCCAGGCGATGATGAGTAGTTTCGGTTGATTTGATGAGTTTTAGTGTTGAGAGTGTTTTGTTTGGTTGTATATTTTATCTCTCAAACACTTTCTTTTGGCATTGTAACACTTAACTGCTTTGGGGCTACGACCCTTATGACTTTCCTTATGCTTTATTTTGTAGTATGTATAAAACCTTGATTTTGTGTTTTATATTGCATTTATTTCAGTTCATGATGTAATGATTGAATAATGCTTTATTAATGACATGAAATGTAGGATAAGTTTGATAGATGCATGTTTCTCAAAAGGGTAAGAGATAAATGGGGGAAGGTTTTGTCATATTAAGAATATATAAAGGAAAAGGAGAATTTGGAAATAATTTTGTGTGTAGAATGGTAATGGATGATTTTGGTAAACACATGGATTCATATATGAGATTAGAAGTTGATACAAAATGATACACTTTGGAATAATTGGAGTTTGTACCAAAAGTTAAACATATTTGGTATTTTTCATGAAACTATATTTTTCTAGGGTAGGTTATATCCAAACAAATATGCTTGCAATATTTTATATTTTTCTGAATTTTGTAGAATTTTATAGGAATTTCTAAAATTTGGCTGGGAATTTCAAGTAGAGACTATATCAGTCGACTGCCCCTCGACTGATGCCTCGGGAAATTTGCGAATCTCACAGGCCAGTCGACTAATATTTATGTAATTTGTGAAAAGCAGAGGGGCAGTCGCCTGATGTTACTGATTGATGATTTCTAGGGGGTTTTTCAGAAATAAAGTGAGTTCTTCTTGACACTAGGGTTAGGATTGCTTGGGGCAATCTTTTTGATGGTGTCAAAGGGGGAGAATTTGTGGTGTTAAGTTATGTTTAACTTGATGTAAGAAAACTTGTGGTGTTAAGTTGGGTAGAACTTAACTTGGTGTTGTGAGTGAAAATTGAAAATTGGGAGAGGACATAGGTTAAGGGGGAGGTTGCCTCTTGTTTGCTATGCTTGTAATTTTCAATTGCTATTGTTGTGTTTGTTTACCTAACTTAAGCATATTGTCACACATCAAAAAGGGGGAGATTGTTGGGGCAATCGGCCCGGGTATGATCTGGAGGATCATGAGTTTTGATGTGTGTATCAATATGGTTAAGTTAGGGGTTGATTAAGGTCTAATATGTGTATGTGAGTGTACAGGTTTACAGGTACACATAGACTTGGTTGGATGTCTTCAGGTGAAGGGTAGCATGGAGGCAAGCCGTGGGCTTTCGTGCGCATTCGAGGGACCATGGACAAAGCAGGTACGATGAGCCGAGGGAAGCGGACTTTGAGGCGTACGTGAAGGATAGCATGGAGACAAGCCGCGGGCTTGTGTGCGTATCCGAGGGACGAGGGCCAAAGTTAAAGAGGGCTTGAAGGCGACGGATCGAGGCTGCTGAAGCAGAGACGATGAGCCGAGGGATGCGGATTTTGATGCATGTGTGAAGGATGTCATGGTGGCAAGCCAAGGGCTTGCATGCACATCTGAGGGACGGGAGCCGAAGATGAAGAGGGCGTGAAGGCAACAGATCGAGACTGCTGATTGAAGAGTCAACCAGGTTGTAAGGGTCCGAGTGTGAGTGTTTGTACTCGAGAACTAAGCCGGGAGGGTGCGAGTGCGGAGAGAAATGTACTCGGGAAGTGTAACCATAGGCTTAGGGAAGGACCAGTCGACTACCCTAGGGGTAGTCGACTGGTAATGGCTGGAGATTCAAACGTTGGGCGCAACGGTCGAATCTGGGTGGGACCAGTCGACTGCCCCAGGGGCAGTCGACTGGTAGCGGCCATATCAGAACTCGAGCTCTATTTAAGGGAGCTCATTTCAGGCTTTTCTTCTTGACGAAACCTACTTGGATAGAGCTGGTTAGTAGTCTATTGTGCTCAGGGAGTGTCCAGAAGTTGTGGTGAGATTTCTCCACCCATAAGGAGCTACGAGATCTAGCCGGAGGTGCTCTGGGGAATCATCCACCGACGGATTAGGGATCGCCCACCTTACGGGCAACCATGGAGTAGGAGTTTTATCTCCGAACCACGTAAATAGGTGTGTTTCTTCCTCGTTAGGTTTGTTTCTATTTAGTATATTCCGCTTGCGCACTAACGATTGTAGGAAGAAAACCGAAAGAAGCTATTAACCCCCCCTCTAGCTTGACGATCACGACCAAACACATATAGTTTATAAAGTAAAAATATTTTTAAAATGAAAAAAAATATGAGTCCACGTTGAGCCTGAAATCCTTTGATTTCAGACCCAACGTGGGCCTCAAATCAGAGGATTTCAGGCCTTCTACTAACCAAATTAGGAATATTTTTTTCTAAATGATAAATAAATATGTATAATATAAATATATAAACAAAGATTAAGCAAATATATAAAGAGATAAAGAAAAAACATGAAGACATAAATATAAAATATATAAACTATAAATAAATAATTAGCGGTTATAGATGTTAAATATAAGAAATAAAATTAAAAGATATTAAAATTTAATTATAAATGTGAACTTTATTGATATTCATTAGAACTAACTTTGGACACCACAAATACCATCTCCTATTGCAATAAATTCAAATATTATGAGTTTATGGTCCGTAAGGAATCGAATTTTATAAGGAGTCAATGTTGTGCCTGAAATCCTCTGATTTCAGGCCCAACGTGGGCCTGAAATCCTCTTATTTTAGGCCCTTTGCTAACCAAAATCGAAAAATTCTTTTTCTATATTACTGATTGTATAGACACCAATTACAGATTACAGATTACACAACAACGTGGATCGAAAGCAAGGTTCCATTGATTTCAAACGGATTGTATACAAAACAATTACAGATTATATACATTATAACTACAAATATACAATGTATACACAATAATTACAAATGCATTGTATCAACAACAAATAATTACAGATTACCCTTCCTGAATTTGTCTACCATAATTTTATATCCAACCTTAAATCGATAAGGTTTCATTTCGCTTTGGGTAAAATCAGTTGATCTCTAAGATACTAAAAAAACCAATATTTAAATTGTGGTTAGCATATTCCAGGAGCCATCAAAGATTATGTTTTAATGAACCAAAAAAAAAATACTTACGATCTGCATTGGGTGAGGCCTTGTACTTTAATTTTAGTATAGTTAATCCCTGAGATAGAAGGCAATCCTTTATTCCATCTAATGTAATATGACCAGTTCATATTCTTGAAAAATGTCACCTACACACAAATGACATTAGTAAAAAATACATACTGAAAACTACTTATAATGGTTTATATATAAAATATAAAACTTACAGTTTTTTCAAACTTAGCAATGTAGCTTTTCGTAGCGCTGTGGGAATTACAATGAAGTATATTACCTTCTTCGAGGTTTATCACCAAAAGATGTCAATGATCATCTACATTATTTATAGGACAGATAATTTATCAAATTGACTTGTCTGTATTAGTTGCAACTGTTTGTTCTAATGCAATGCTTCAACGTGCATCACATCAAATATATCTTATGTTTTTAGAGAAAATTGTTAGTGGGCTAAATCATAGAAAAAAATAACAAAATAAGGTGCTCATTTACTCACATTTGGATACTACCTAAATACAGAATGCATAGCAAAATTTGATTCCTAATGGACCATCAACTCATAATTTTAGAATTTGTTGTAATAAGACTTTTGTAGGTCCATCAGTAAATTTCAGTGAAAACCCACTGATAAACCTAGGATATTTAGATTTCTTAATACTTGATATCACTAGTTAGAGTTGAGCTAGGAGATAGTATTTATGACGTCCAAACTTAGTCCTAATGAATATCAATTAAGTTCTCATACCATATCAGTTGACATAGAATAATGCAACATCAGTTGGAAGTAGTTGGCTTATTTTTCCTCTCATCCTTATCTCTTTATTTTGCTTATCTTTATATTTTATTATCTATCTTAATTATTTTTTACATTTAAAATTTATTTTTATTTGAATTATATTTATTTCTTATATTTTTACTCTATAAAATATATGTATTTATTCATATTTTATATTTTTTCTTTATAGTTGTGTTTTCTTTATATCTTAATTACAATTATAGGTTTTTTGGTGCCCAAACTTATATTTTATATTTCTTTCTTTATATCTTAATTTTTTATCTTTATATCTTATCATCTATGTTAGTTTTTTTCAACATTTATAATTTTATTTTAATATATTTTATTTTTATTTCTTAGATTTAACATTTATAATCACTAATTTTTATTTCTATATGTTTATATTATATATATTTATTTATAATTTAGAAAAGAATATTCCTATTTTGGTTAGCAGAGGATTTGAAATCCTCTGAGAGGATTTCAGGCCTAATGTGGGCTTGAAATCAGAGGATTTCAAGTTTAACGTGGACTTATATTTTTTTCCTTTTAAAAAATATTTTATAATATTTAATCATGATTTATCAATTATTTATAGGATAATATTTTATATAATTCTACATCATATGACAAAATATTTTTTTATTGAAATAGTTAGGTATGATCAACACAGGCTTACATTTGTTTAAATTTGAAATAAGTTTAAATATATCATAGTATTAGACAACATCTGGAAAACCCTTAAATACACAATGCATAGCATAATTTGATTTCTTACAACACCTTCACCTCATAATTTCTGAATTTTACTTTCTATTCTATATTTTTGTATAATTTTAATCATTAAACTCTAATTATATTTTTATAGTTTACATTTCTTCCTTTATATTTATTCTTTATGTATTAGTATACTTTATATCTTTATCTTTATTTAATCTCAAAATTTGTATTAATCTTTTGAAAAAAAATATTCGTGTATTCTAGATTGATTTATGATCATATTTTGCTTACATTGAATTAAACAAGCTGAAATGTATCATACTATTGGAATACCTCTAGAAGTGACAATATTGACTACAACTAGTTTTTTTTTACAATAGTATTGTTGTACTAGATACAAAATATATAGATCCACTTCTCCTACTTACAAAATATATACTTCAAGCAGAATATTCCTGCATACATATACCAGTAACTCAAGAACCTAGGGCTGACAACATTCTACAAGTCCTTCGATTATGGCCAAGATGTTTGCAGTGGTTGCATTTGAGTTTTACCTTCCCATTGTATCTCGACTCAATCCGTGTCTTCTTTCGTCTACCGGGTTATACAAGGCTACAGGGACATAGAATTATAATGTTGTTTATGCCCCTAGGCCAAAACTCCTTGATTCGATAAGGGTAAATATGATCCATGTAAATGACATTCCAATTTTGTGAATAAAAATAATGCTCATAATATGGGAGTATATCCATGTTCCGGTGAATGATGACGACAATAACATGTAAGCAAGGGAGTTCTGAATTTTGAAACTCTCCACATTGACAATATTTTTTTCTCAAATCAACAATATATGAAGCACCCCATGTCTCTACTTTCATTTTTGATTGAGAGTACGGGTGAACCTTATATGCTCTAGCTTTCTCTCTCCTTGAATCCATTTCTTTTGTAGCATGAGGTGGTAAAGCAACATACCATTTTGAGACTTCCTCTCTACAGTTAAAGAACCATTAAACTACCTTTCTTCTTGTATTATCAATTAACCTGTTTATGGGAAGTTCACATGTACTCTTGAACAAAGCATTTAAACTCTTCACACAATTAGTGGTTAGCATTATGTACCTTCTCCCAGTAAAGTGTGCATTAACCCACCTTTTAGGGTCAATGATGTTGGATCGAGAGATGCGAGAGAGGGGGGGGGGTGAATGTCGCAAATCGTTCGGATTTAAAAAGAGTAAGTGCGCAGCGGAATAAAACAGAGCAAAAACAACGCTAACACGGTCGTTTTACTTGGTTCGGAGCTTGGGTCGACTCCTACTCCAAGGCCCACGGTCGTTGACCGTTTTCTGCGGGCAATTCTATAAGTTCGTAAAAGTTTACAAGAAAGATAATAACAAGAACAGTTTAGTAAACTTTAAATACAGCTCTTCGTTACCGACGTCCGGTGTAGATCGAAGTTTCGGAGCAGCGGGACGTCGTCAGCTCGAGTTGGAAGATTTCTGGAGCGTGTCGCGGAAGCAGAAGAGCGCAGAAGTGTCGCAGTGATTGATGCTTTGAAGAAGGAGGTCGAGGGCCCTTTATATAGGGCCTGGGGGCGCCCTGGTCGACGGGGGCGCCCCCCACGTGGCAGCAGATCCGGTTGTTGCTCGGTCGCCGTCTGATCCCCTTATCCTCGGGATCCGGTTTGACCGGGGCACCCGGATGACTCGGGGCGCCCGCATTGACCGGTCAAAGCCTTATCTGCAGCGCTGAGCTCTCCTCGGTAAGTCTGGCTGGGGGCGCCCGGGACAGCGGGGGCGCCCTGGGCGTGTAGCGCAGACGCGGCTGAGTTGGTTCGCTATGGGGGCACCCGGGACAGCGGGGGCGCCCTGGGTATGTACTGTCGAAGTTTTTCTTGTCTTGTTGTGTTTTGTGTTCACCATGGGGGCACTCGGGACACTCCGGGCGCCCTGGTTAGCGGTTGCCTCATTCCTTTGAGGCATTCTGAGCTGCAGACACTCGTTCCTTAGGTCCTGCATCCAGGGTTAGTCCAAAACATAATAAAACAATAAAATAATAGGTTATACAGCCTTAGCTGTCTTGGTTCTGACTTTGGTCTCCAAAATGGAGCCCTAGGTCGAACCGACGCCTAATGTTCCCTCAAGGGGAACGCGTCCTCACCTACTCCTCTCGGGAGAATTTACCTGGTGCCAACCGGATCCTCCAGTTGGACTTTTGCCCAGCAGCCCTTCGCCAGGTCTTGAGTTTCGCCCAGCAACCCTTCGCCAGGACTTGAGTTTCGCCCAGCAGCCCTTCGCCAGGACTTGGTTTTTACCCAGCAGCCCTTCGCCAGGTCTTGAGTTTCGCCCAGCAGCCCTTCGCCAGGACTTGGTTTTCGCCTAGCAGCCCTTCGCCAGGACTTGGTTTTCGCCCAGCAACCCTTCGCCAGGACTTGGTTTTCTGACAGCCCATTGTCAGGTGCCTAGCAGCCCTTCGCTAGGACTTTGTTTCCTGCACTCTCAAGCAGCATTGTTAGACAACAAATAACCCTTAACTTTGAATCCTTTGCCAATATCAAAATAAGGTTCGATCTGGTGCTTCCTGCACCAACAATCTCCCCCTTTTTGATTATGGCAACACAATTCAAAGTTAAGGAAAAAGATAGCAGTTTAAGCATAAAAGTTAAGACTAATAAAACATATCAATTCGTAACAGTCTAAGCCCAAATGTAATCATGCTCATTCTCCCCCTGAATAATTAACTTAACTCTTAACTTTGACCTTTCCTCCCCCTTTGACATATATCAAAACCAACATGGGTGAACAATTTAAAAGGTTTTGCAAACCTAAATTTTGTAACATAACTTTTCTAGGTGATTGTAAAAAGGAATTTTATTTAGGCAAAATTTTGACGCCAAATTTCCAATACTTAGAAAATTGCGGGGGTTGAAAGAAAATTTTCTAAGTTTAGATGATTCAATTTTTTATTACTTAGAAACTTTCAAGAGAACCTTTTTAAGTTAGAAAATGTTTGGAGTTGGAAAATTTTCAAGAGAGTTTGAATTTTTTACTTAGAAAATTTTCTTACCAGTCAGTAAAGTTGATTTTCCAAAAGATATACTTAAGCTTTGAAAAACACGTAAAGTTAATTTTTGAAAATATTGAACTTTGAACGACAAGAGCTTTACTTTTTGAAAGACAAAAAAAAATAATTTTAGCCTTTTCTCTCTTAACCAATCTTTCCTCTTAATGAGAAATTCTTCTCCTTAGCCATATATCAATAAGAAAAAAAAATATATATGTTTTAAAAAAATCTAAAATTTGTGTATCAGAGCCTATGAGTTTTGAAAACATAAAAATACTTAGCATAATTTTTGAAAGCATAGCAAAAGCTTAACATGCACCAAAACTCCACTTTGAAAGGCATTAAAAAAATTATTTTTGTATGCAAGTCTTTTAGAAAAATTCATTTACTTAGAACACAATTGCCTTGAAAATATTAGTACTTTTGAAAATATCTATTTTGAAAAGTAGAAGTACTTTTGAAAGATATTGTGCATTTTTGAAGATATAAGAAGATTATGCATTAAAAACTATAAGTGCTTTTATAATATTAGAGAAAATTATCTTTTGAAGACACTTACAAAAGTATTGTTTTTAACGCATAATATTTTACTTGCTTTGGTTACTTTTCCAGTCTGACACAATCCTAGGAAACCTTGTTAACTACAAGGACAGTTTCCTAAGTGTCCTGGAAATTTTCCAACTCAAGTAAATACTATTTCCAAAAGAATTTAAAAAATAAAATAATAATATTTTGAAAGAAAAATTTAAGTTTTCAAAAGGATTTTAAACGTGCAGTGCATGAAAACATATAATTCAATAATTCTTTTAATTTAATCTCCCCCTAAACTTGACCCAGTCCTAGGAAGCTTGTTGACTACAAGCGATCTTCCTCTGAGTTTTAGGGTTTGATTTAAATTATAAGAATTATCTAATAACTTCAAAACAAATAATTACCAAAATTTTTTTTTTCAGAAATTCTTCTTTTGAATCAAACTCCCCCTAAATTTGACACATCCTAGGAGTCCTAGTAGATCATGAAGTGGACCTTCCTCTGTGTCTTTAGGGTTTATTAAAAATAAAAGAATAATTTTGAATAATCTTCTGAGTATAAAACTTTCAAGAAGATAAATTTTTGACACCTCAATTTGAAGTAATAATAATAACACAGTTTTTGAAAAGAAATATTTTGAAATGATAATAATTTTTCAAAGAGATAGTAATATACCAAGAATTTTGAGTAATTTTTGAAGGCCTTATTCTGAAATGATACTAAATTTTAGAGCATCAGGTTTTGAGAATAAATCTAAAAAGAACTCCCCTTGTATTCGACTTGTCTTAACTTTATCTAAGTGCTTGAAGGGTCTTTAGCATTAACTAGGTTTGACCATGTTTGACTCAGTTGACTAAGGTTTGACCATGTTAATCATGGTTTGAATATGTTGGAATTATCCTCTGAATTAAAACACAACATAAAAGAAATTTTAATTGAACTTAATTTTCCTGTCTCACCCAATCTAGGATTTTCAAACAGTTAACCTTAAAAGTTCTTTGTGAGACAGGTTTGAAGGTAAAAATTAATTTTGAAAAGGAATTTTCATTTATTTTGAAAAAAGTTATTTAATTTTGAAAACAGATTTGATAAAAAAAATAAGTTTAGAAAGCAGAAATTTTGAACACAGATTAGAATCTATAATTATTTGAAATTTGTGTTAGATTCGAATTTGACAAAAGATAATTTGAATTTGAATTTCAGAAATTTGCTTCCAGGTCTTGGCGAGGCACTAGGCCTTCTTTGGCCATAGCCTTATGGGATCATCCACCCTTTCCTTGACAAAACCTTTTAATGAAATTTCATTTTCAAATTAAATTAGGTCATTTTCTGGTCTAACTAGCTTAGGTGTTGGATCGGTAGCTTCGGCTGGTTTCACCAGTCTAAAGAGACCAAGTAGACTTGATCTTATTAGAGTTGGTTTCCCCAACATACTATCATCTCACCTCCTCCCAATACTATGTTTTCAAATTTCAAGTAATTGGTTAAGTCCTTAAGCTATCTAGTCCTATGAATAGCCAAAACAAAACTTTAGATAATGTCATAGTGAGGAGAAATTTCTGGATTTTCTAAGTTTGCAAAATTATTAATCAGTTTTTCTTGTATATCAATTTTAATTTTCAAAGTCTCATTTTCTTGTCTTAACATTTTGAATTTTGACTTTGCTAATATACATGATTTCATTAAGTTATCTAAGCATGCATCCATATCTAAATTTGACCAAGGGAGATTAATTAATCTATCAGTATTCAAGGTAAAGATTTGATTTGGATGTAAATTACAGTTACCCATTTTGGTTGGTTGCCCTGGATCTTTGTAACGTTTATCTGTGCATTCCTCTTTGTAATGCCCAAACTCCTGACACTTGAAGCATTGAATGCGACTCTTGTTCTTTCGTGCTTTTGGAGCTCGTTTCTTTGTTGCCGTCGGTGGTATCGTTTGAATCTTACGAGTAGGACACTTAGTTTGGTAGTGCCCTCTCTCCCTGCATATGTAACAAATTATATGATTTTTAAAATTTAAATTTGTAATTTTACCTTTTGATTCCTTATTGGGAATCTCCCCCTTAATTGTTGCTGTCTCGGATCTAGATTCATCTTCTGGTTCCGTGTCTGAGTCGGACTCGGATACTTTTTGAAGCTCCTTCTTTGGTGGTTCTCTTGGAGTTTTCCCTGCAAAAGTTATACCTTCCTCGACCATTGCAGTATCAGCTTGATTATTTAATTCTAATTTAGAAAAGAATTTGAAATTGGTTACCATCTCAGTCAGTTCATCGTCTGATTCTGCTGGTTTGATTTCGACTCTGGGTTCAGGTTCATACTCTGACTCGGCTGTCTGTGCTTGGACCGAGAGTGCGAGATAACTTACCTGATCTTCTTCTTCATCTGAGATTTCTTGATGAAGATTGATCAATTTCTCCCAAATTTCTCTAGCACATCCAAATGAACCGACTAGCTTGAGTTGTTCGTTGGTTAGACCGCATTGAAGAATTGCAGTTGCTCTTGCATCAGTCTCAATTTGGTTGAGGGTTGGTTCGTCCAGTTTATCCCAGGCAATTGATAGTCCATCTTCTGTAGGGGGGTGGAACCCTGTTTGAATGATCATCCATATGTCCATATGGGTCTTCAGAAGGGACTCCATTTGTCTTCTCCAAAAGCTGAAGTTCTCGCCGGAGAATAGCGGTGGACGGGCACTGTTCCACTCTTGGTTGGCCATAAAATAACCTCTTGCACACAAAAGAACTAACAGAATGTACCAAGACTTGGTCTTGGATTAGTAGTGCGGGAGAAGAAGAAAAAAAAATTTGCCCAAAAAAATTACACGAATTTTGAGGCAGAATAATAATAAAATAATAATAAAAAATTTGAGACAAAATTTTTGGGAAATGAATATTCTGATTAATGGTGAAAAATAAGAGTTAAAAGATTGCTCGAATTAAAGTGGCACGAATTTCGAGAAATAATATTAAAATAATAATAAAAAAATTTATGACAAATTTTTAAGAATTGTTCGTTTTATTAATTCAGACTTATGGTGAAAAGATGAAAATTCAAAATTGAAAAAGGCGTAAATCCACCTACAGATATTATTTATATAAAATAAAAAGCGAACGAGATTGAGTTGCGTTGATTAACAAAAAGAAAAGAAATAAAATTAAAAAATTCGTAAATCCGAAAAAAACTTTCAAACTGGTGGTTGCACCAAGTTTGAACTACCCCGCTCTGATACCACTTGTTGGATCGAGAGATGCGAGAGAGGGGGGGTGAATGTCGTAAATCGTTCGGATTTAAAAAGAGTAAGTGCGCAGCGGAATAAAACAGAGCAAAAACAACGCTAACACGGTCGTTTTACTTGGTTCGGAGCCTGGGTCGACTCCTACTCCAAGGTCCACGGTCGTTGACCGTTTTCTGCGGGCAATTCTATAAGTTCGTAAAAGTTTACAAGAAAGATAATAACAAGAAGAGTTTAGTAAACTTTAAATACAGCTCTTCGTTACCGACGTCCGGTGTAGATCGAAGTTTCGGAGCAGCGGGACGTCGTCAGCTCGAGTTGGAAGATTTCTGGAGCGTGTCGCGGAAGCAGAAGAGCGCAGAAGTGTCGCAGTGATTGATGCTTTGAAGAAGGAGGTCGAGGGCCCTTTATATAGGGCCTGGGGGCGCCCTGGTCGACGGGGGCGCCCCCCCACGTGGCAGCAGATCCGGTTGTTGCTCGGTCGCCGTCTGATCCCCTTATCCTCGGGATCCGGTTTGACCGGGGCGCCCGGATGACTCGGGGCGCCCGCATTGACCGGTCAAAGCCTTATCTGCAGCGCTGAGCTCTCCTCGGTAAGTCTGGCTGGGGGCGCCCGGGACAGCGGGGGCGCCCTGGGCGTGTAGCGCAGACGCGGCTGAGTTGGTTCGCTATGGGGGCACCCGGGACAGCGGGGGCGCCCTGGGTATGTACTGTCGAAGTCTTTCTTGTCTTGTTGTGTTTTGTGTTCACCATGGGGGCGCCCGGGACACTCCGGGCGCCCTGGTCAGCGGTTGCCTCATTCCTTTGAGGCATTCTGAGCTGCAGACACTAGTTCCTTAGGTCCTGCATCCAGGGTTAGTCCAAAACACAATAAAACAATAAAATAATAGGTTATACAGCCTTAGCTATCTTGGTTCTGACTTTGGTCTCCAAAATGGAGCCCTAGGTCGAACCGACGCCTAATGTTCCCTCAAGGGGAACGCGTCCTCACCTACTCCTCTCGGGAGAATTTACCTGGTGCCAACCGGATCCTCCAGTTGGACTTTTGCCCAGCAGCCCTTCGCCAGGTCTTGAGTTTCGCCCAGCAGCCCTTCGCCAGGACTTGAGTTTCGCCCAGCAGCCCTTCGCCAGGACTTGGTTCGCCCAGCAGCCCTTCGCCAGGTCTTGAGTTTCGCCCAGCAGCCCTTCGCCAGGTCTTGAGTTTCGCCCAGCAGCCCTTCGCCAGGACTTGGTTTTCGCCTAGCAGCCCTTCGCCAGGACTTGGTTTTCGCCCAGCAACCCTTCGCCAGGACTTGGTTTTCTGACAGCCCATCGTCAGGTGCCTAGCATCCCTTCGCTAGGACTTTGTTTCCTGCACTCTCAAGCAGCATTGTTAGACAACAAATAACCCTTAACTTTGAATCCTTTGCCAATATCAAAACAAGGTTCGATCTGGTGCTTCCTGCACCAACAAATGTTCTGAAGCCGCTTATGAGAATCTGGATGTTTTTCAAGCATTGACTACGTTATAAGATCATATTGGAGTGTTGTGTTCGCTCATGCTGCTGCCTGAAACAAATCTAAAGCTGCTTAATTTCCAGTATTCGTTACCATATTAGAAGACATGTGGTGACAACAAAAAACATGATGGGAGTTTGTGTACACTTTTCTAATTGTTGATATAATGCCACGATATCTATCTGATACTATGGTCATTGACTGTTCATCGACAGTAAATAACCTCTTTGTATGCTCCAAAAATCACTCCCATGCAGACCTACATTCAACTTCAGCTATTCCAAAGGCAAT
Organism: Boesenbergia rotunda; assembly: GCA_024364735.1. Taxonomy (NCBI): domain Eukaryota; kingdom Viridiplantae; phylum Streptophyta; class Magnoliopsida; order Zingiberales; family Zingiberaceae; genus Boesenbergia; species Boesenbergia rotunda. The sequence goes on from JAGFNQ010010042.1 coordinate 31,691, forward strand.
TGGGAGAACATTGTCATTACTATCGATCACTGTAGCAATTAACAATACACCCGGATACTTCCTTCATAGATGTGTGGCATCAATTCCGATAAGTTTACACAAATAAGACCTGAACACCCTTCGATAAGCACCAAAACCCCAAAAACACCGTTGGAACTCATTGTTACCATTCCTGTATAGTGCCACATAAGCTTCAAGATCCCTAGCTATTAACTCACGCAGATATTGTGGAAGATCTCTATATGCCTCATCATAATCTCCAACGACCTTTTTCAATATTTTCTCCCTGGCTATGGATGCTTTTCTGTATGATATGGTCACTCCAAACCTAGCTTTATATCTGATATAATTATACTTGGTTTGTATTGTTCATTATGAAGAAATTATTCATCAACAAAAAACGTAACAAATGACGAAGAGCATGTATGATGATCAACACTTTCCTTGACAATTCCACATTGATGTTCCTTTACATATTTTGTAACAGTGAACTCTACTTCTCCCGAGCAACTACTCTCCATGTACATAGTTAGTTGAAGCACACTGTTTTAACTCTATTTTTATTTTAAAGGTGTCAACTGGGTTATATCTCATATGCTCAATCATGGCATGTTTCATAAGTGCATTGTTAAATTCTTGTCTAGATGGAAAAATCTGCCCCACAAAAAAATCATGTTCATCTCTTGCCTCTGTCTCTCCAATTGGCCCAGCTAGCAATCGAGAATTCAAAATATAAGGATTATCAACTATTGAAAACTCTTCCTCTAAGTCACTATACTGATCTGGGGGAAATTCATATTGCTCAATTTACATATCATCAGCTTGGAATTCTAGTACACTTGTACTGGATTGTAATTCATCTGCATTTCAGATTTCATGATCTTCCTCCTCACTCCAGGTTGGCTCAAAGTATTCAACAAGTCTTGTAGAAGAATTTAGACACTTATCTTTTAGATTACTTGCTTCTTTGTTTAGATCAAATGTCAGATCCCTTGTAATTCTATTACCACTATACTCGAAAGATAATGAAATATTTTTACTGGATATTTCTACTCCATTCCGCATGACAGCATTATCATCAAATGTATTTCATATCTCTGAGATAATTTCGTCAACAACAATATCATCCCTGAAAAATAAATTACAATTAAATTTGACAAACTTTCAAATTCATAATCAAGTGTTTCAATAATTCAAAAAACAAATAAGCATCGATACAGATCCAATATCAGTCCATCAGTGGGGCCTAATATGGTATGATATTAGGCACATAGTGGGCCTGATATAAGATGATATCAGGCCCTCCTAGGGCCTGATATGGTATGATATCAGACCCGAGTTCGTATTCAAGTATGAATTTATCGTAAGATTAAACAAATTCTGAGAACCCTATTTATGTAATGCATGACACCGTCAGAGTTCTTCTCCAAACTAAAAATTAGTAGGCAGACTTGATCATGTACAAAACTAGGTTAGATACCATATCAGAGCAGAACATGGTCTAGCTGAAATAAACCTTATAAGAACCCTTATACTATTTTGTCACCGTATACACAAATTTAAAGTAGCCAATTAAATGTACATTACTAAATCTTTTTCTTCCTTCTATCAAACAAACTATTGCTTGAAGTTTCTCCTTCAACACCTATCTTCCTCAACGATTCTTTTAAGTCGACTATTTGAAGTCACCTCTATAATACACTCTCATTGCCACCCCTCCCCACACGCTAGCCACAGTATCTGGGCTAGTAGCCCCCGTAATTTACCTTCTTCGTGTTGGCCCTGGGACAGGTTGGCGGGGGCGCTGGGGGCAAGCGAATCACCTTTTGCCACCTAGAATACACTCCCTCTTTCAACTCCCTCTTTTGCAATCACAGCAAAATACAGTAAATGGTTCGTGATGAGTCGAGTTGTGCAAGGCAGAAAGATATATGTAGGGTGAGAAAAAAGAGAATACCTGGGGCATCCGAACCACACTCTCATATTTTAAAATGAAAACTCTGAAAAAGTAGTTCAAATGCCTCGGAAAGCTAACCGAGAAAGGGAGTTATTGGCGGGAGGTGTATAAGAGGAAGAAGATAATTTTTGATATGTCCTTTGGTAAAAACTAAACCTCATGATGGTTTTTGGTAATTATGATTTTTTATGTGCATCGTTTACTAAAATACCGTTATGTTTTTTTGATGTATTCTCCGTTAATAGTGTAAGACAATTGTAAAAGGATCACTAATATACTAGTATCATATTTTTTTTCTTTTACATCCTATACAACTTCCCAGGTTATTTCTCGTTCGGTCGAGCTGCTCTCGAGAAGGTGCGAACCAGCATACTAACCAACAGCAACCGGTGGTAAACAGGAACATTTATCCGACATGATTAGTTTCTCAAGTCAAAGCATTTATCCGACATGATTAATTTTTGAAAAGTTCAACTGCATTTATCCGACATGATTACTTTTATCACTCTATCAATCAAGTGCTTGCGAACGAAGTTCTTGCGAACGAAGTTTTCGCCCGAGGAAATCCGGCTCGAAGTTGGGATTTTACTCGGTGCATTTGATTGGGATTATAAATGATAATCTTGATTATTCATTTAAGATTATAAAAAAAAATCTTATTTTCAGTGATTTTCAAATAATTATTCATGTCCGACACGTCAGCAAAAGGGACATGCAATCATGAATAAAAAAACCTTGGAAAAGTGAGGTTTTTCTTGATTCTGAGGTTATGAATTTTTTTTCTTCTGAAGTTACCTCTCAAAATTTATATTTTAAGACAAAACTATCCCTGATAATTAATTATATTACAACTCATTGCAGGCGGCGATCGGTGACCGACGATGACCAACAACTGACGATCGGTGTTCGACTGCGATCGACGGCCGATGGCGCCCGTGGCCGATGGCGACCAACGGTCGACAGCAACCGGCGACTGGCGAAAATCAACAACCGACGATCAACGACTAAAGATCGATGACCGACAGCGATCGACGACCGACGACAAACGACCGACGGCTGATAACGATATAATGTTTTAAAATTAAAATAAATATAATCGTAAATCGTTGATCCGCAACTGATATAATTTTTTAAACTTAAATCGGGAGTGTAAACAAGTATAAAATATTATCTTATTTTTAATTTTTAATTTAGATAAGCATATAATATTATAATATTTCTATTAAATTAATGGGTAATACGGTAAAATATTATATTAGATTGTATATTATAATCTCCAAATAAATAAGATTTTATTTGATTATCTAAATTGAACTAAACAACATTAAGATATATTTTATTTTTCATAATTTTGATTATGTAATTATCTAATAATTACAGACCTTAAATTTTGATTATACATGATAACTTCAACCAAATATACCTTAAATGATAACAAGATCTTAGATGGGTGTGTTTTTGTGGAAGAAGATAGCTGCTATAGTTGTACGCTCCGAAATGATTCATTGGCGAGCATAGTGATAAGTACCATTTTTGTGATTATTTTAGATGTTAAAATCCATGTTTGACCCATGTTTTTATTGCTTAATTCTGATTTTACCCTAGGTTTTGGAACTTTATCTTATTTTGGACTTAATTGCAAAATTACATTAAAATGGATTAATTGGTCACTAAATTTTCTGATATATTTTTGTAGGCATGAAAGGATCCTGGACCTAGGGCATACTGGGCCAAACCTGAGTCGGATGTGAACCGGATCGAATTATCAAGCCTACGATTAATCCGGGCCGTCCGATTCAAGAGCAGCTAGATCTGAGCCATCCGGGACGATCTGAAGCAATCCGAGCTAGGATTAGGGTTAATCAAGCTCTGTGATCAAAATCTGAAGGTTTCATCCCAATCAGAGCTAAATCAACCGTTGGATCAAGCAAGGAGGGCTCTAGAGCGTCCATTCACAGATAGAGTTGATCTGGACCATCCGTTGCATATCTGGAGGATCCGAGCTACCACAAGGCAGATCCTGACCCCAGATCATCATCATAAAAGTTTGGCTCAAATCAGATCAAGATCTACCGTTGGATTTCATCAAATCAATCACAGCCGTCCATTATTTCCTATTTAATCAGAAACGCTGCCCAGCTTCTCCTCGTCGCGTCTCCGCCGCACAGTAGCTTCTTCTCCGTTTCTTCACTGTTTTAGCTCATTTTTCTTCATCAAAGGAGGCGCGTCCACTCAATCTCCACCTTGGATCGAGTTCTGAGTCTTTGGGGATCGATTCCTTGAAGAATTCTGTCTATTTGCGCTGGAACAGAGGATTTCTTGGGGGTTCCGGCAGTTCTCAGTCCGACTCTTTTCTTCTCAACCACAATCCACTTCCAAGCTTCTGAGCCATTTGTAGGGGTTCTCAGATGAGTTTAGAAGCCTCGAAATTCATCATCGCAGCTCACCCAATTGAGATGGAGAGAATCGGATCAAAATTCCATCAAGCACAGATTTGAGGCAGAATCCACTTCAGAAATGGATGTCCACTGATTTGCTGAGCCTAGGGGTTCGAAGCCGGCTCTTGATTGACGACCAAGAAGTTCTTGATGCTAGGGAGTGATTGAGTTTAGATTTCTTTGGTTAAATTCGTTTGTTTAGCTGTAAATTTCAATTCTGCTGCACTGTTCGTTTCTGAATTTTCAGTATTAGTTGCTGTAAGTTTTGTTTCCGATTAGTTTCTGCTTCAATTAGTGTTTCAATGTTGCAATTTGATCAGTAGGTAATTTGTTTAGTGAGCACTTGGTTTCTAATTCAGTTGATTTCTTGTTCTTAGCTTGCGTATCAATTTGTGCCCATGTTACATGCATGCGTATCAGCAGGTTTTGAAATTTCAGTTTCGTTTCTGAGAGTTTTCAGTTTAGCTCAAATTCGATTTAAGATCAGTTTACTCCTTGCAATTGAAGACAATATTTAGAGTGTTAATGCATTAGAATTGAGGTAATTTCTCAGTAGTTTGTATTTCTGATTTTCGTTCAGTTTTGGTGTTTCAAACCTCAATTCTGCAGCTTGAATTTCTGCACATCCAAATACAGATTATGCACTTCGAATTGATTGCCAAAGTCTGCACCCGATTTGTCTACTTCACATCCACTGGCTTCACACCAGCTGCTGGGTTGAATTTGCATCCAACTGGTAGCTGAACACATGCTGCAGGTTTCTGAATTTCTGAAACGAAGCTGCAGTAAACTGCAGTTTCTGCAGTTTTGGTGGTGTCAAGTTCCTTTGACAATCTGAGTGATCAGTGATTCATTTGGAATCCGAAATTTCTTCTTATCCTTGCATTTCCTTGCATTTACAGCTTTCATTTTCCAAGCTTGATGGATAGTTTTCACTGCTAAAACTGTTGGAAGTAATTTTTGGCACAAAAGTTTCAAGTTTTGGCACAAAGGGTTCTTTTGCATACCAAGCTGATTTGGCACTGTTTATCATCAGGAATTCATTTTTTTGTCTCTGGAGATGATTGTGTTTTGAAATCAATAAGGATAGCATCGAATTCTAAATTGTGCTTGCATTAACCGGCTTCCAAGAAAATTACAGCTTGTTGGACTTGAATTGCTTGTGTGATTGCTGAATGTTTGCATGCTATTAATTTTGTTAAGCTGGTTGTTTCCAAAATCTGCATTCACTGCTCTTATTCATTAGTTTAGCATCAAGGATGAATCCAATATCCATTGTGTCCTTTTTAATATCAATTTAGTTCCATTGGTTGAGTTGTTCATTACCATTATTTTGTGTGGCTCATTAGCCAAGTCCTTTATTTCACTACATTGCCATTTCTAATTGAAACCCAATCACATTTGAAACCCGAAATTCACAAACGACACCTAAATACAAGCGCGAATCAAACAAACCTTCAACTAGCCCCGAGAAAAATACGACCTGTGGCCCCTATATTACATTTTCATATTTTTGATTGTAAAAGGGTTTCCAGTTATTTCATTTACAATTAAATTTGATGAGCCCATACATTTCGTGACAAAAGTAATTAGTATATTTGGGCGCGTCACATAGCGGCGGCAGAGGCGGAGCTGGATGATAGAGGAGAACAAGTGGTTCAAGGATGCCATGCCAAGATCAACACAGACATCCACACCTGATGGGAAAAGGTAGTGTTTCGGAAGGAATCGACGTCGACGACCAGTCACCAAGGTTCAACCCACGAGGATGATGACGAAGGAGGAAGATCTCCACCCTGCGAGATTAACACGAGTGTTAAGAGAACACGCCGAAGGTTGTCCGGCGGAGCCCACTCTGATGCTCAAGTCAGTGCCTGAATCTCTTAGGTAGAAGAAAGTAAGGAAAGCAGTATGAGTTCGAATGTACGAAACCCCCTTACCTGGGGGTTGGAGTACCTTTTATACCTGAGGCAGCAGTCACACGCGTCCCCACGTTCTTCTCCACATCCCCTTAATCGTCGGTTACTGGATAATCTTTGTAACGATCTTCGCAGCCATTAAATCCGAGCCGTTGCACCAATTAAGGCTTTAATGGTCGCGTAGTATGGGTCATGATTATTTAGTAATAATGGGTGATGATTATCCACATATTCGGAGAAAGGGGACAGTTGCCTAAGTCGAGTGATCCTTGGGCTCTGCTACCCCAAGATGATCTCGAGGTCCTTTGGCCCAGGCGGGGTCCTGGGCGTTCTCATTCCTGAGGTGATCTCGGGACCAGAACTCCCGAGGTGATCTCGGGCGTGTGTCCTCCTGGAGCGATCTCAGGAGTAGGTCTACTCGAGGTAGCCTCGGTGAAGGATCGATTTAGGTGTGCTAGAGGGGGATGAATAGCACTTTTTCGGATCTTAGATCTCTACAAAGTCGTTAGCGCAGCGGAAACAATAATATGCAAAGTAAATAAGAAACAAACAATGCTAATAACCTGATTTACTTGGTATCCACCCCGGTCGGGTGACTAATCCAAGAATCCTTCAGTGGATCAACCCCCGGATAACCTCCGGCTAGATTTGTCGCTCCTTGTGGGTGGAGAAACCTCGCCACAACACTTTGGACACTCTCTGATCATAGTAGACTACTAACCCACTTTATCCAAGTGAGTTTCGTCAAGAAAGATAGTAGGAAACGAGCCCCTTTAAATAGGGCTCGAATCTGAAAACAGTCGCTACCAGTCGACTGCCCCTGGGGCAGTCGACTGGTCCCACTTAGATTTGACTGTTACAGTACAACGTTCAAATCTGCCAGGCTGTTCCAGTCACCACCAGTCGACTGCCTATGGGCCAGTCGACTGGTACACACCTAAGCCTAGAGTTTTACTCCCGATTACAAGTCTCTCTCGCACTTAAACCCTCCCGGCTTAACCCCTGAGTATCAGCCCACATAATCAGACCATCACCACTCAGTTGACTCTTCACCAGCAGCCTTGACTGTTGCCTTCACGCCCTCTTTATCTTCGGCCCTTGTCCCTCGGATGCGCACGCAAGCCTCCAGCTTGCCTCCATGCCACCCTTCACGTATGCCTCGAAGTCCGCATCCCTCGGCTCATCATCTCTGCTATCAATGGTCCCTCGGATGCGCACGTAAGCCTCCAGCTTACCTCCATGCCATCCTTCACCTGAAGACGTCAACCAAGTCCATGAGTACCTGTACACCCGCACACTCATGTACACATATGAGAACAACACAAATCCTAACTTAACCAGATTGCCCACACATCAAAATATCATGATCCTCCAGATCATCTCAGGGCCGATTACCCCAACAATCTCCCCCTTTTTGATGTGTGGCAATATGTTAAGTTAGGTAAACATATAGCAATAATAATAGCAAAAGCAATTGAAATTCAAGCATAACACACAAGAGGCAAACTCCCCCTTAACCTATGCTTTCTCCCAAATTTCAATTCTTATTGCTAATCCCAAGTTAAGTTCTCCTAACTTAACTCTAAAGTTGTATAACCAAACCTAAGTTAAGTTTCAACCCAAACCTAACTTAACACCCAAGTTCTCCCCCTTTGACACCATCAAAAAATTGCCCCAAGCAACCCTACTCTAGGTGCCAAGTAGAACTTAATTCTATTTCTGAAAAACCCTTCAGAAATCACACAAACCCATTCTGTCCACACGACCAGTCGACTGCCCCTGGGGCAGTCGACTGATACGCCAGATTTCAAAATTTCAGCCGAAATTCAGAAACTAATAAAAAATTCCAAAAAATCTGGAAAAATGTGAAACTCTGCAAGCACAGTTGTAAAGGTATACCCTACCTTAGAAAAATTTGGTTCATGAAAAACATCAACCGTGCTTGACTTTTGGTACAAACTCTAAAGTTCTCAAATTATGTAAACTTTGTATCAAGGTTGACCTCTACACATGATATCCTATACTTGTCAATTTCTAGCAACTCCATTTGGCATTCAAAATGATTCCCAAACTCCCCCTTTTTCATATATAAGTGTATTTATTTTGTCAACATCTCTTCCCTATTTTCTCTTGAGTCTAAATGATGATCCTTTTTATACACAATATCTTTATGTGATTTTCAAACAAACCATGTTAGATGATATAGAATATAAAATTTTAGATCACATCATGAACACACATATATACATAAAGGAGACCAAAATGTTTTAGCAATATACTAGCACTTAAAATCCAACACATTATCAAAATAAACCATAAACATAATAATATAGCATAAGACCAGTGCATAATACATATAGTCATAATTCAACAAATAAACATCACAATAACACCTAGGGCCAACAGGCCGGAAGTCATCCAAATCAGTGCATCAGGAAATAAAGTGTTTGAGAGGTATATAAAATATCAAGCCAAAACACTCTCAACACTGCAATCACTCTCAACACTAAAACCCAACACCTACATCATCTGATCAGAAGTACATGTGGTCGTCACCATCTGGAGGAGGAGGAGCAGGAGGAGGAGGACCCTGATATGCTAAATCCCATCACTGCATCATCGCATACATGTCCTCCTGCCTGGTCATGAATCCCTGACAGAAGTCTGTGAGGCCCTGCACCTCCCTCTGAGTCGCCGCCTGGCCCTGCTGGAGGCTCCGAACATCCCCCTGGATGGTGTGAACATCCTCACGGAGCCCATGAACATCCTCACGGTACTGAGTAAACTCTGCGCGGGTGACCAGCTCGGTAGGCTCCTCATCTGCACCAGCGGCCTCTGGTCGCTCCCTCCAAACAAATGCTCCCTGTCTACTCTTAATCCCTGCCAAGGACAATTGGCGGGTGCCAATCTGATCATAGTCCTTGGACAGGTGCCTGACCTGACCACTAGTAACACGAATGCCAAATCGTAGCTGGAAGAACTCAGTCAGCATATGACAGAAAGACATATAAATTTTCCCATTAACACTCCGGGAAAAATGATAGATCGAGGCAAATGCATGCAAGGACACATCTATATCTAATCGTCTCTCAAGAGCATACATCATCACTAGGTGAGGCAAACGAATCCTCACTCTCCCCTTAGTGACAATGGGTAGGATGCACTCTACAACAATTTTATACAAAACATGGCTAGATGGACTCATAGGCTTTGCATCAAAAGTACGCTCAGATTCATGCCTATACCGTCTAAAGTAGTGAAGATGAATCTGATCAATGGTGATGTTTTGAAGCTCAAGTGGCTCAATGACGTTGGGAAAATAGGTGTTGACATTGTTGGATGCCCGACACTCTAAGAAACTGGCTAAAATCATGGGTGTGAAAGGAATGGTGACACCGGCGACTCTTGATTCATAAATGTTATTGTCTGAATCAGTATAAGTTAAATTTGCATAGAACTCTTTGCATAGATCAATGTTAATGTCATGTTGATAATAAACCAATTGTTCTATGCCAAAATGGGTCACCATCTCAATAATTTGTGGCGCTTTATCCTCAAAATAGGATTTATTGAGATACCGACATGGCAACACAACAAACTCATTTTCCTCGAATCTTTTCTTGCACTCCCGGCTCCTAAATATTGACTCCTCTGGAGCTTGGGGACCTGGTCGGGATGAACCTGTTGGAGCAATCGACCCTAAGATAGTCCGGAGTGACCATAGGTTTTGATGTTTGGGCAAAGAGTTTAAGTTAGGTTTTCCCTTGTATTTGATATGCGTATGTTGAGTGTGCAGGTTGTACAGGTTACGCATATGAACTTGACTGGACGACCTCAGTATGGTGAAGGATGGCATGGAGGCCAGCTGGAGGCTGGCGTGCGCATCTGAGAGACCATGGAGTGCAGGGACGATGAGCTGATGGGCGCGGACTTCGAGGCGTACGTGAAGTGTGGCATGGAGGCAAGCTGGAGGCTTGCGTGCACATCCGAGGGCGAGAGCCGAAGATGAAGAGGGCGCGAAGGTAATAGTCGAGGCTGCGGATGAGGAGTCAATCGAGTCGTGAGGATCGAGTGCTGTGTGAATGTACTCGGGAAGGGATTCAGCTGGGGACCAGTCGACTGCTCTGGGGGCAGTCGACTGGTAGGTGGCTGGTGAGCTGGTAAATTCGAACGTTGGGAGTGTCAACAGTCGAATTTGGCTGGCACCAGTCGACTGCCCTGGGGGCAGTCGACTGGTAGCGAGAAATCAGCCCCGAGTCCTATTTAAAAAGGACGTCGTGGTGGCTGAGTTTCTTGACGAATCTTGTCTTGGTTAAAGGCAAGATAGTAGTCTTTGTGCTCAGAGGTTTGCTTGGAGTTGTGGCGAGGTTTCTCCACCCATAAGGAGCGACGAGAGCTAGCCGGAGGTTATCCGGGGAGTGATCCACCGACGGATTGTTGGATTAGTCACCCAGCCAGGGTGGATACCAACTAAATACGGTTTGTTAGCAGTGATTTCTTCGTTGTTATTGTTTATCATTATTGTTCCCGCTGCGCATACTAACAACGTAGGAAGAACAAGTCGAGACTTGCTATTCACCCCCCTCTAGCAAGGCGTATCGATCCTAACAATTGGTATCAGAGCAAGGACTGCTCTTGATCGGACTAACCGCCGAGGGAGCACATGCTAGAGGAGAAGAAACAATGGAAGATAAATTGGGAGACAACATCTACACCCCACCGCCCTACGACAATGAAGATCTCGACTATTGGCGGGCGAGGATGAAGAATTGGCTTAGCATGGAGTGGGAGTGCATGATCATGCTAGAAGAGCCCTTCGAAGTTCCAAAGGACAAGCATGGAAAGAAGCTTCGTCCTAGATATTGGACTCAAGAGCAACAAGACTACTCTAGGGCAAACAAGAAGGTAATAGATGTATTAATTGATATTTTGCCTAACAATGTGTTGAGTATTGTAGGGAATTATAAAAATGCACACGAATTATGGACCAAGTTGGTGGAATATCACAAGAACCCAACACAAACTCAAGGAATAGATGAACCCGAGGAAGTGAGCTCAATAGCTCAAGAGGAAGAAGAAGTGTCCACATCCTCAAGTAGAGAAGAGGAGGAGGTCACCACCTCAAGGATTGAGGGGGAGGAGAGACCCTCACCTACACATGATCAAGAGGAAGTCTCCACTTCATCCAAGGGTGAAGAGGAAGTCAACCAAGCCTCAACCTCCACCAAAGCAAGGACTAAAGACCACATTGTATGCTTTGGGTGCAATGAAAAGGGGCATTACAAGGATAAGTGCCCACTAGGTAGGAAAAAGGAGGTACACCCTAAACCCATTGTAAATTCCTTTAAAGCTAATGTGGGTTGTAGAATTGGTGAAGCTCAATCTAAAAGGAAGAAGATTCGATGCTTCACATGTGGAGAACTAGGGCATTATCACACTAAATGCCCTAGAAAATGTGAGCTAAAGAAGATGGAAAATCTAAGAAGATGGGAAAAAGAAGAAAGAAGGAAGAGAAAAAGCTCACAACAAGGAAGGATTACAAGGGTAAGGGAGGTATCCTCTAACCCTAGTTTAAAAAGAAATTCGATTTCAAGTTCTTCTTTACATTTCAAGAATCATGTTAATTACCCACCCATGCATGCTACAACTCATAAAAATTATTTATTTGTGCATAATCATAGATTTAAGTACAATGATAGGACTAAGGGTAACAAGGTAGATCATAACCCTAAGAAAAGCATGCATCATGATAGACCTAAGACTTGGGTACCTAAGGATCAAGGCATTGACCCCAAGAAGAGGAGACAAATGCCTAAGAAAATGGATAGATCTAGGAATGTCCAAAGTGGACATATGGAATCCAAGGTTAGAGGGCTAAAAAGGGAAAATCAAGCCTTAAGGGCAAGGCTTGATACTTTAGAGAAGACCTTAGAAAGATTCAAGATTGGATCTAAAGGTCTAAACATGGTGTTGGGTAGCATCAAACCCAACTATGATAGGTCGGGTTTGGTCTATCAATCCAAGACCTCCAAGGGCAATGGAAAGAAGTATGCTGGGAAAGCATACAATCTTAGTAAGGAGGGAAAGTCTAAGGATGGCAAGGGGATGTCATCCAAGGGTAAAAAAAGTGACCTAACCAAGGACAAGGTGTCCAAGGTTAAAAAGGTCAATTTTGTAGGCCAAGAGTCATCGGTGGCACACCGGTGTGGCCTAGTGTGGATGGAGTCACCTAGGGAGGTGGCTAAGGCTAAGAGCTCAAGGGGGAGCTCTAGGAGCCTTTGGGGTCCATGGTAAATGAATTTCAAAAGTCTCTCCCTTAGGAAATTAGGTGAAATGTGCTAGAAAGGATTAGGAGACTTGAGTAAGTCTCAATCCTAGATTTTGGCACATCAAAAGGAGAATTTGGGAAGAAAAGGTGAAAAAGGAGCTATAATTCACAAAATTGAGGTTTAATGGTGGAATACCATGTATTTCAGTGGTAGAAAAGAATTGTGATCAAGGAGAAGTGGATGCATTGAAGAGAAGTGAGAATTAGCACTTTTAGGTTGAGCTCATTTGATACTTTTTAGAAGAAGTAGGATTTCGTGACAATCTTGGGATTTGGAGTACATTTATTTGGAAACATATTTTTTCCAAATAGATATTGACTTCACAAATCTCCCCACGAAATTTCATAATTTTTGGAGATTTGTAGAATTTTTAGGGAATTTCTGAATTTCGGCTTGAAAACCTGAAAATCAGGTATCAGTCGACTGCCCTGTCTGAGCCAAAATGCACACTGTATGTTTTTGCAGTCAACTGTCATTTGGGCAGTCGACTGAACAGTGAGGGCAGAGTGTTAATAAGTGATTTCTGAAGGGTTTTTCAGAAACACTTGGAATTATGGATGAACCTTAGAGTTGAGGACAATTCCTTGTGTCAATTTGAAAGGGTTAGAAGAAGCAAACACAAGGAATAATGACTTGATTTCAAAATGCCAAATTTTTTAAGGAATTTAGATGTGTACCAAAAGTCAAACATACTTGATATTTTCATGATATCATATTTTTCTAGGATAGGGTATATCCAAGCAAGTGTGTTTGCAAACTTTAGAATATTTTAGGTTCTGTAGAGTTCTAATTGGCACTAGAAGAAAGGTTGCTTGGGAAGCAAGCCTTAATGGTGTCCAAAAAGGGGAAGAACTCGGATGTTGGGTTGGGGATAACTCAACATGGTGTTTAGGAGGTTATGTTGGGTAGAACTTAGCCTGGGAAAAATGAAAATTGGGAGAAGGCATGGGTAAAGGGGGAGGTTGCCTCCTAGTTGCTTTGATTTTCATTTTGAAATTTTTGGGTTTTGTGTCAAACTTGGGAATGGTGATAGATACATAGGTAGATGTATTTTTCCCAAGTAAGTATGGGTACCATAAAGTTCTCCACGAAATTTAGGAATTTTTGGAGATTCTGGCGCTTTTCTGAAAATGGCCAGAAAAGACTGAAATCAGAGTATCAGTCGACTGCCCCATGGGCAGTCAACTGCCAGAGGCTGCTTTGGGTATTAGCAGCTGATTTGGGGTCCAAATGACAAGGAACAAGTGTATGAGGGCTTAATACACTGTGTTTAGGATCATTGGGGATTGAAAGAACCGATAATTGGGATGTTATTGGGGTCTTTTGATGTATGGCTAAGGGGGAGAAATATTATGTTTAAGTGGGAAACCAATACCTTTGCTATAAAGAAACCCTAAGTTTGAGGGGGAGCATGGCTGCTTCCTTCTTGGCGTAAGGGGAACCTTGGAGAGGTTCTTAAAAAGCCTTTGTAAGTCCAGTGTAAGGGGGAGCTTGGGAGAAGCTTTAAAAAGCCCGGTTTGGTAGAAAATCCTAACTTGGAGGGTTAGGTGGTGAAAATCCTAGCTTGGAGGGCTAGGTGTAAAATTCCTAACTTGGAGGGTTAGGTGTGGGATGCCTTGGGATAGGATCCAGTTATGCATTGCATATGCATTCATTTAACATGGTTTTTGCTATTTACTACTATCTTGCTTTCCTAACTTAAACGGATTGCCAAACATCAAAAAGGGGGAGATTGTTGGAGCAATCAACCCTAAGATAGTCCGGAGTGACCATAGGTTTTGATGTTTGGGAAAAGAGTTTAAGTTAGGTTTTCCCTTGTATTTGATATGTGTATGTTGAGTGTGCAGGTTGTACAGGTTACGCATATGGACTTGACTGGACGGCCTCAGTACGGTGAAGGATGGCATGGAGGCCAGCTGGAGGCTGGCGTGCGCATCTGAGGGACCATGGAGTGCAGGGACGATGAGCTGATGGGTGCGGACTTCGAGGCATACGTGAAGCGTGACATGGAGGCAAGCTGGAGGCTTGCGTGCGCATCCAAGGGACGAGGGCCGAAGATGAAGAGGGCGCGAAGGCAATAGTCGAGGCTACGGATGAGGAGTCAGTCGAGTCATGAGGATCGAGTGCTGTGTGAATGTACTCGGGAAGGGATTCAGCTGGGGACCAGTCGACTGCTCTGGGGGCAGTCGACTGGTAGGTGGCTGGTGAGCTGGCAAATTCGAACGTTGGGAGTGTCAACGGTCGAATTTGGCTGGCACCAGTCGACTGCCCTAGGGGCAGTCGACTGGTAGTGAGAAATCAGCCCCGAGTCCTATTTAAAAAGGACGTCATGGTGGCTGAGTTTCTTAACGAATCTTGTCTTGGTTAAAGGCAAGATAGTAGTCTTTGTGCTCAGAGGTTTGCTTGGAGTTGTGGCGAGGTTTTTCCACCCATAAGGAGCGACGAGAGCTAGCCGGAGGTTATCCGGGGAGTGATCCACCGACGGATTGTTGGATTAGTCACCTGGCCGGGGTGGATACCAACTAAATACGGTTTGTTAGCAGTGATTTCTTCGTTGTTATTGTTTATTATTATTGTTCCCGCTGCGCATACTAACAACATAGGAAGAACAAGCCGAGACTTGCTATTCACCCCCTCTAGTAAGGCGTATCGATCCTAACAGAACTCTCACCCCTAGACCTCTTAGACACAACCCTAATATCCCAAACACATGCATGCATACTAAGAAACCCCCCCAAAAGAGAAAATATCAAAGAAAACATGAACAAAACATCATATTAGTCTCAATGTAAAGTCTAAATGGAGAAATGAACTTTAAATCATCATACCTCTTGACTGCCTTTTTCATGTTTTTCGATTTTGAGAGAATGGCTTGAGAAAAGAGGTTTTCCACAAACCCTAGAGATAGATCGGAGTTAGGGGAGGCCTTAGAGATGAATTTTAGGGCTTGAAAGGGGCTAAGATTGAAGAAGGAGCTCAAGAGAGGTGATGATCGCCGGGAAATCGCCAAAACCCTAGAGTTTGGCTTCCTCCCGGCGCGCCCTTTCCTTTTATAAAACCCGTGCACCAGTCGACTGCCCCTGGGGCAGTCGACTAGGATAGAGTGTAATTACATTCTGTGGGTTTTGCCAATCGACTGGCCTCCAGCCAGTCGACTGGTGACTGATGTTCTGAATTTCAATTTTTTCAGTGCGAATTTCAGAAATGCCTAACTAATTCCACAAATTCCCAAAAATTCTGAAATCTTGTGGGGATATTTGTGAATCCTATATTTACTTGAGAAAAATATAATTTTAGTCAAAGTCATCCCAAATCCCACGATTGGTACAAAACCCGAGTTTCTCTAAAAAGTATCATAAAACTCTTCCCAAAAGTTCTAGTTTGGACCTCACCTTGATGCTACTTCCCATAATCATCCATAGTCCATTCACAACATCAAGTTATATAGTATTTAGGTATTAAAATAGATTTGTCTCAATTAAAATCCTAATTTCACCTTTTTCTTTATAATCCTCCCTTTAGTGTGCCAATTCTCTAGTATTAAGACTACACTAGCCTTTTAAATCTCTTGGCACACCCTATAGTTCTTCTCAATCTCCTAGAAGTAAACTACCCAAGATCCATTGACCATGGAACTCATTTTGGCTTCCAGAGCTCTCCCTTGAGCTCCTAGCCCTAATTATCTCCCTTGGTAATTCTTCTACAAAGGCAAGACCACACCGATGCTTCTTCGGTGCTTCTTGACTTTCCACCATCACTTTCTTAACCCTATAGACCTTTTCCTTGGTCAAGTTCTTTTCTTTTCCTTTAAATGTCTTTTCCTTGCCATTTTTCACTTTCTCTCTACCATAGTTATATGACATCCTTAAATATGATACTTGATCAACATTAGCCCTCCTAGAATGGTATCCTAAACCTGGCCTACCATTCCTATGATTTTGGTCCTTTGAGATCATGTTCACATCTTTGGCCCCTTGAATAACTCTACCTAGGTTTCTTTCTAATTGATCAAGTTTTGCTCTTAAAACTTGATTTTCCTTTTCTAACTTCCTAACCTTAGGATCACTAGATCTAATTTGATCACTTCTAGATTTGCCTATTTTTCTAGGCATGTTTCTTCCTTTCTTGGAGTTTGTTCCTTGGTCCTTGTTCCTAGAGTTCCTAGATTTATCATGAAACATGGAATTGTTGATGCTTTGGCATACAAAATTATTTCTATTCCTATCATGATATTTAAAACCAAAAACACGCATGAGCACACAACTATTATTAATTCTATCATTCAAACAAACATTTTGAGCATTTATTGAAAAATTTGAAGCATGAGTAGGATTAGAGGGTACCTTCCTTACCTTTGGTGCTCCCCCTTAATGAGTGCTCCTCTTTCTTTCTTCTTTTTCCCATTTCCTAAGATGCTCCATCTTCTTGAGCTCTTTACTTCTTAGACATTTTGTGTGATAATGCCCAAGCTCCCCGCATGTGAAACACCGAATTCTCTTCCTTTTGTTTTGAACTTCCTCATTCCTATAACCCATATTAGATTTAAATTGAATTGATTAGGATTTAGGAATTACCTCCTTTTTACCTAGTGGGCACTTATCCTTGTAGTGCCCCTTTTTATTGCAACCAAAGCATACGATATGCTCTTTTGATTTAGCCTTGGTGGAGGTGGAAGTCTTTTCTTGCTCTTGAATGATCGAGGGTCTCTCCTCCCCCTCAACATTTGAATTTGTCATTTCTTCCTCCTCTTCGAATGGAATGGGTGCTTCTCCACTCACTTTTTCCACTCTTCTTGACAATTCAACTTCTTCTTTATCTTCTTCAATACTTGAGTCAATTTCCTCAAACTCTTCCACTCTTTGACTTGATGTAGGGTTCTTATGAGTTTCATCCAACTTATTCCACAATTCGCATGCATTTGAATATTTCCATACATCACGCAAGACATGGTTAGGCAACATATTAATCAAAATATTTATTACCTTCTCATTGGCCCTAGCTTATTCTTGTTGTTCACTTGTCCAATATCTAGGGCGAAGCTTTTTGCCGTGCTTGTCCTTGGGGATTTCGAATGGGTCTTCAATGGTCATTCTACACTCCCAATCCATCCCGAGCCACATCTTCATTCTTTCTCTCTAATAATCAAATTTTCATGCTCGTATGATGGTGGTGAGTTGATATCGTCACCTAATTTGTCTTCCATGACCCCTTTTCCTCTAGCGAGTGCTCCCTCGGCGGTTAGTCCGATCAAGAGCGGTCCTTGGCTCTGATACCAACTGAAGGATCGATTTAGGTGTGCTAGAGGGGGGTGAATAGCACTTTTTCAGATCTTAGATCTCTACAAAGTCGTTAGCGCAACGGAAACAATAATATGCAAAGTAAATAAGAAACAAACAATGCTAACAACCTGATTTACTTGGTATCCACCCCGGTCAGGTGACTAATCCAAGAATCCTTCGGTGGATCAACCCCCGGATAATTTCCGGCTAGATCTGTCGCTCCTTGTGGGTGGAGAAACCTCGACACAACACTTTGGACGCTCTCTGATCACAGTAGACTACTAACCCACTTTATCCAAGTGAGTTTCGTCAAGAAAGATAGTAGGAAACGAGCCCCTTTAAATAGGGCTCGAATCTGAAAACAGTCGCTACCAGTCGACTGCCCCTGGGGCAGTCGACTGGTCCCACTTAGATTTGACCGTTACATTACAACGTTCAAATATACCAGACTGTTCCAGTCACCACCAGTCGACTGCCTATGGGCCAGTCGACTGGTACACACCTAAGCCTAGAGTTTTACTCCCGAGTACAAGTCTCTCTCGCACTCAAACCTTCCCGGCTTAACCCCTGAGTATCAGCCCACATACTCAGACCATCACCACTCAGTTGACTCTTCACCAGCAGCCTTGACTGTTGCCTTCACGCCCTCTTCATCTTCGGCCCTCGTCCCTCGGATGCGCATGCAAGCCTCCAGCTTGCCTCCATGCCACCCTTCACGTACGCCTCGAAGTCCGTGTCCCTCGGCTCATCATCTCTGCTATCAATGGTCCCTCGGATGCGCACGTATGCCTCCAGCTTACCTCCATGCCATCCTTCACCTGAAGACGTCAACCAAGTCCATGTGTACCTGTACACCTACACACTCATGTACACATATGAGAACAACACAAATCCTAACTTAACCAGATTGCCCACACATCAAAATATCATGATCCTCCAGATCATCTCAGTGCCGATTGCCCCAACACTCGGGAATCCATCTCCCCGAGGGGGCCTTGGGAGTCAAGGAACGAGAGTCATCTAGACTCGGTAGATCTTGTCACATAGCTTTTTCAGTCCACGTATCGGCCACAGGGTGTTCAACCCCATCACAAGTTCCTCCCTTCAAGTCTGATCGAAGCAAGTGTGGCTGACTGATTAGATTAGTGTTGCAACGAAGAAACAATGTCATGGCGGTTCATCTATCTTTTACTGCTTCATTGACGGCTTGCTGGGTTTGAGGAATCAAACCATGTATCCTTGAGCCCCAGGCAGCTCCTCAAATCCCTCCCACATCTCTACGAGTTTCGAGGCGATGCCCTGACAGCTATCCATAGCCTTTAAGGGTGCATGGGGTCTCTTAATGGCGATAAGGTCATCTGACGAATGTTTCCTCGCCACATGCTCCGTCATTCTCTGCGCGGAGATCTCCCGCTGATACGCGCTACAGGGACATATGAAGAGACGATCATAACGGCTAGTGACACCTCGGGATGCCCATAAGCCCCATTGACGTGCTACTTCCCT
The DNA here is from genome assembly GCA_024364735.1 of Boesenbergia rotunda. Taxonomy (NCBI): domain Eukaryota; kingdom Viridiplantae; phylum Streptophyta; class Magnoliopsida; order Zingiberales; family Zingiberaceae; genus Boesenbergia; species Boesenbergia rotunda. The sequence goes on from JAGFNQ010010042.1 coordinate 51,119, forward strand.
ATTGCTCACATGCAGGTGGCTTCTCCCTATAAAAGCAGGTGCAACGACACCCTTCTTCCTTCTTGCCTAATCTGTTTTCAAACACCTTTGTTCACCTGCTACTCGTCTCGCTGTCGCATCCCCCTCCAAGCGTAAGTCTCCTTCTGTTTTCTCCTTTCCTTCACCCCCATGGGTTCAGTAGAGAAGAAGAAGAAGAACCGTGGTGAGGGCGAAGATTTCTCAGGGGAGCCAACCTATCACCCGGAGTGGTATGATACCATCTCCTCTAGGATTAAGCCAGAGTCCCTCCAGGCCGCCTGCCAGAGGTATGGTATCTCGGAGGACTGGGAGGTGAGAGTTCCGGCCTTAGGTCAATCACCCGTAGAACCTCCTGCAGGCTTTTTCACCTTTTTTTTTTGGGGCAAGTAGAATTAGGATTTCGTTTCCTAATCCCCCCCCTTTTCATGAGTGTCGCCACCTATTTCGACATCCCTCTTTACCAACCGGCTCCAAATGCCTTTACCCAGATGGGCGGGGCATTTGTCCTCTTCAAACTTTTTGACATCCCCTTGACCCCCCGATTTTTCTATTTTTTCTTCGTTCCAGTTGGCTCGCAGGGGGCGTTTAGCATTACAACCCGCACTGGTCATAAGTTCCTAGGGGGTCTTCCTTCCTCACACAAGGGATGGAAGGAACGCTTTTTCTTCATCCACCTCCCCAAGCGTCCCTTCAGCCCTATCCATTGGACAGAGAGCCTGCCACTCATCCCATACCTCGGTGACTTCCAGTAGGACGCAGGATACTATTGGGCTAGGGGTAGCCTGGCCGGGATGGAGTTCCATGGCCTTCAGTTGGTGCAATCCGAGGAACTCATTTATCGGGCTGACCTCAGTCCGAAAGTCACGAGCCTTAGCTCAAATCTCCGTAAGTTCTGTTTGGTCTTGTAAGTATCCTTGTTAATTCTAACTGATACCTTTCTGTCTCTATTTTGCAGACGACATCATGCTCTCCCAAGCTATCAACCGGCTCCTGAAGTGGGAGCTAGCTAACGAGCAGGCCTTGGCCCATGCCTCAGTTCCTTCCACCTCGGTGGGCATCTCGGCCGAGGGCTGCAAGGGCACGACCAAATAGTCCAAAGACCAGGAAGCTCCATAGCCTTCCAAGGAGTCCGGGGCAGCCAAAATACCTACTACCCATGAAGGGGATTCCCCTCCGTCCCCCGTCAAGACAGGAGAAGGAGAAGTTGCGCCTACGCCCCCTGCCGAGCAACCGGTGCCCCAGGCCGCCGAGAAGAAACAGCAGAAATGGCTGGCCCTGAAGCCACACCCATTGAAAAGGCTGAAGAAGGGTCCGTCCTCCGAGCTTCCGCCTTCCGTTGATGAAGAGGACACGGTGCTTCTATCCCAGAGGATTCGGAAAGAGCCCTCTTCCCCCGCTGGGATAGCCACCGATCTTGTCGCCCGTGATCCAGCCGCTCCAATTGACCCACCATTTGCTCGGCGAGGAAAGGAGGTGTTGCTCAATGTGCCTATCTCCCACCGGAAGGCCTCGGTGGCAAAGAAAGCGGTGACGATGGGTTCCCAATCCATCCAAATAAAGGGAACCCCCTCCAATAGTCACGATCCGCAGATAGCGTCCAGCTCGGAGGAGGACGTCCCCAACCCCCGACATGCTCCCGACCCGTCAATTCAGCTTGCTAAGGAGCTTCTTCCACCCCCTACTCATCTGAGGAGGTCAGCCGGGTCAGCCCGGTATCTGGGCATGCTACACCAGTCTCTGTTGACGGTAATTGCACAGGGACTTTTCCCCTTTGTTTTGTTGTCTTATTTTAACTGTCCTTTTTCCATATTGTAGGTCACCTCCAACTGTGTAATGCCCCTCTCTTCTTAACCTTAACCTTAGAGGGAGGTCACAATTTCTTCTTCTCTTTTCTTTTTTTCTTTTCTTTTTCATTGCTCCCAGTTGACTGATGATAGATGCAGTCGACTGGTGTCAATCGACTCCTAGGCCAAATCACTCCCCCAATCTTTCTGTTCGAAAATTGGCCCTGGACCAGTCGACTGGTGGAACTACCAGTCGACTAGTGCAGTCGACTCTTTCGGGATTTCACTCGACTAATGTTTCTGTTCCCTCGAATTCATTGAGGGCAGTCAACTGTCACTAAATGCAGCCGACTGGTAATTCTGAGGACTTGTTTCCAGAACTGAGAAACATGTCAAAGACTCATAAAATACACTTCTACTTCATAGATATAGTCAGACTCTTATATTCATTTTTCGTGTGCTAGTTCATGATGTTGGGTATGACTTGGCGGGTTTCCTAAGCGAATACTCGGTCGTTCCGAGAGACCTCTCCATGTCTACGGATTAAAAAATTAAACCGAATGGAGACCCGTCTCCCAACGACCATCTCGTGCCGTATCGAACGATCCAAATCACAACTCGGCCAATTACCAAAATCGGCCTTATGATTTGCTTGACCGTTCGACCGCGGAAAAGGCGACAAGTTGATCGCCGAATTTTGTGTTTATGGTCGGGGTCCAGTTAGTAAATTAATGGCTATGATACAAAATCAAATTAATAAACTAACACACATAAAATGACGAGACAAATGAATAAGGCACAAATAAGAACGAAAGAGCCAAGGAAGAATTATACCTTCCATTACCTTACGATCATCTACCGTATAACCCTCCCCTCTTGGACGTCGTGTGGGCGACAATCTACCAAGACTCGTGGTCACCAAGTAGATCCCTTCTCCTTGCGCCAACCAATCCCTAACCAAAGGGATGCCGCCGGCCAATCGAAGGAAGAAAATAATCCAAATACAAACCCTACTACTCCTTTCCTCCTTCGTCGCACCCGAACTTTGAGTTGCTGACCACAACAACTCATCCTCATCTCCACAGCAACTCCTCAGCGGCGTGCCTTCTTCTCTAATGTGAATGTGAACCCTGAGCAAAATAACATTGCTGCTTTAAGTCTAGTTGCGTGAGCAACATGACTACCTTGAGCAAAGTCCACCGCTCATGAGCCTTGTAACTTTTCTTGATCCTGAATAAAAGTTGCGTGAGGATCAAAAGCTGCTCTCAAGAGCTGAAAGTTGCGTGGCAACTTTTGCTTACACCAGTATTTAATCACAAGAGGAGAATATATGCAACTTAATTGACCGAAAGCCAATTGCATGGAGAAAACAGGAAGCTGTTTTCTTCCATCGTTGTTGCATGCGAAGCCATGCATGGCTTACCTGTGCTTCACGCGTGGAGGAGATTCTCGGTGCTTCACAGCGTTGACCGAAGCAGCCTGGTGAGCCATGCACGCACGGGAAGAAACCGAAAGCAGCCTGCTGCTTTTCTTCTCGGTGCTTCACTGCGTTGAGAAACAAAAGAAGCAAGATGCTGTTTTGTTCGGCGCCGCTGAACCAAGAGCAGGAGGGAGAGAGGAGAGGAGGAGAGGAGAAGAAAAAAGAGGCTAGGGTTTCTTGTGATCTATTGGATTAATCTGATTCAACCATCAACTTCAACTTGATTTCATGCCACCATGAGGTATATATAGGGCTACGATAGAGACCATGAGGAGAAGTTGGATCTTGGCTTGCTAATGGACCCTGTCCATTAATGAGGATTCATTCCACTAAAGGATCCTCATTGAATTACCTCACCAATCCCCATATTTACATAGGGGCTCCACTTATTATGAGTCGTCCATCCCCCCGTGTTTAAGATCTCGAATACCCGTTAATTAATTTAAATTATTGACAATTCAAATTAATTAACCTCTGGATCCTTGACTAGTACCACTCGACCTTATCATCATGCCGGAGCAAATCCACCTGCAGGGTTTAGCATGATGAACCTTTCGAGCTCATCAAGGGGGCATCATCAACCTGACTCACTAGGACACGGATTCCGTCAATAATCAACGACACATCATATTATTAATACTATCTCCCAACTTACCGGGCCTATCGATCTAACAGGATAGATCTCGCCCATTGGTAAATCAAAAAAATAATATTTAATAATATATGTCCGTTATTATATCGGGATTAAGGGATCGTACTCCATAATATAATCTGAGGTCCTATCCAATTATCGAGTCAGTACAAATTGGATAACCTCGAGTTTTGGTCCTACTCAATGTACTCAAAGTACACTAGTGTAATTCTATGATTAAGACCAACCACACCTAATTACACTACAATCATTCCGATGGTTTGTCCAATTCCATCTCAGTTGTGAGCCTCTATTTATACTAAGCAAGGAATTGATAACATGATCTTCCGTATGACACCACACACCATATTATCTACAATGCAAAGTAATTGGACTTCATGCATGTACTAATATAAACAGACACCTAGTGTAGTTGTGATTCTCTTTTCAAAATGAAGATGTTCATATAAAGAAATCATGTCTTTCAGTATACACATCTAACACATGAACCATCTATAGTAACTCAAACTTATAATCTTTGCAGAAATAATAACATTATCATACAACTACAACAACTATCAAGTTGCTACTATTTAGAGCTTAGAACACTAAGCAAAACTCATCACAAGTCTTCACAGTTCCGCCGCCACTGACACCAATCATCCTTCCGTTAGTCTCCTTGTCTTACATCCTTTCTTTATCTTTATCTGGAATAAAAGGATGTAAACTATAAACAAATTGCTTAGTAAGTAGATCCTACTCTCACAAAACATGCAATCGATATTAAACATGCTTATGATTAAAAGAATGTTTGCTTTAAAAACATATGAAACTAGTAATGTCATACTTAACATGAATATGCTCATGAATACACTTGTAACGAATGATTGCATTTGAAAACCTTGTTTGAAATGAAAAATGCTTAACATGCTTGAAACAAATGCTTGCTTTTGAAAACTTGTATACTCTTATACTTTAAAATAGATAAACATCCTGCTATTAGGCCCGACATAGTACCAATGTACGCATCCCTAATAGGTTTCGGGATAGCTAGCCACCGAACCCTACTAGAGCGTCTCTAATCGGCTCGCCTAGATCTCTGTGGGCCTCGGCCCGGTACATGCCACTTAAAAAGTAACATACTTAAATCTTGTAATGCTTGTACTTAAAATGCTTAAACATAGCACATATCTTACACATAGAAAGTAATGATCCCAAAACTCGTTTTGGGACATCTCAAGACCTCGGTCTTGTACTCATCCATGCACCTTACGTGCCTCAGTCCCAGAACTCGTTCTAGGGCTTAGTAAGACCTCGGTCTTACGCTATACTTTCATCGAGCACCTTGCGTGCCCAAATCCCAAAACTCATTTTGGGTTAATCAAGACCTTGGCTTTGCTATACTCAGATCACACACACAAAAGGCTTAGATCAAGTTCTACGAAAAACATACGAAGAACAAATTTTACTTTAGGTGAGTGATCTACTTACCTTGATGTTAGTGATATGAGAGAAGTGTCCTAAGACAATCGTCTTATGATTGTAATCATTTATTCTAATAAATAAATATTTACTATTTGAGTATACATGTTTGTGTATTTGATTGAGATCTTAAACTCATTGACTGAATGTCCACAATACAATTCACAGCATGAGAGAATTTGTGATGAATTCACAACTAGTGATTATCTCTACATGTGCAATTGTGAAGTATTGAAATTGTCCCTAGTCGATGTATTGATAAATACGGACACTATCAATTCTATTGAGACTAGCATGGGTTATTCTCTAATCAGCTGATTCTCACTGGCTGGTGACATTGAGATGTCTAGAGATAAACATGAATGCTAGTTAAGGGAACTAGTTCATTGGAGTGACTGGCTATAAAACTTCATATGGTAGTCTACATATAGATATGTCAGTGAAGTTCTTACTGCAGCTTAAGTGCGATGTTCCTTTGACTTGCGGTGTTCAAGTCATCTTGGTCATGAATGTTGGAACCCGGATGGCTAGAGAGGGGGGTGAATATAGCCAAACACTTTGACCTTTGGCACTTATCAAATTTCTGCACTCAACCTTATCAGTAGCACAGCGGAAGAAACAAAGAAAGCAAAGCAGTGCAGAAAACAGAAACAGAAAACGAAGGCAAACACACAACTAGCAAGATCGCTAACAAGGAGGGTTTACAAGGTTCAGGGATAACTTGCCTCTACTCCTTGGCGTGCCCTTAAGGTGGGCGATCCCTTGATCGTCGGCAGATCAAGCCCCGGTTATCACCGGATAGAAAGCAACCTCCTTCTCGGTGGAGAAACCTCTCCACAGCGTTTCAATCACAGATATATGTTTAAGCACAATGAAAGAACAAGAAAGATCTTACTTAACACTTAGCAAAGACAAGAACACAGCAAGCTCCCTCAGAGCTCCACCCAGCGACGATCTCACGCAAGAGCCCTCTCCTCGTGTCTTCTCGCTGTTGGACTCGGAGCTTCTTGTTCTCTCCTTCAAGCACTCAAGTAATGAATAGTTGCTTCGCAGATTGTAGTTGCTTGCACAAGATGATGGAACTTCAGAACACGCAAGCAAGATGTGGAGAACACAAAGGTGCAGCAAGAACTTAGTTCGCGAACTCTAGAACTCTAGAGCTCCCCTCAGCCAAGCTCCAGTCAGCAGCTCCAGTCTGCAGCTCCAGCCGTTGCAACCTGAGATGGAAAACGGACAAACCTGCTCCAAGGAAAGCCTCCATTGACTTCTCCTTGAGTGTTTGAATCCTTCCCTGTCACCTGCAGCTTGATCAGAGTATTAGAACATCATATCACTCAGTAAATCAAGAATCAGAAGTTAAGCGCAGAGAATCGGATACGTTCAGACGCGATCAGAGCGTCTGACAGTGCATTTTGAATTAAAGTGATCGGTCACCGGACCGATCAGAGAGCCTCCTGATCGGTCACCGGACCGATCAGGTTGGGTCTAGACTGATCAGGCTCCGTCCTGATTGGTCCCCAACGCTTGATTAGAAATCGCGATTTCTTTGGGACTCTCCTGGATCGATCACCAGACCGATCCCAGGTTGTGGATCGATCACCCGACCGATCCACCCCTTTATCGGGCAATTTCTGAGCTTCGCAGTTCAGACTTCCTGATCGATCATCGGACCGATCAGGAGACCTCCTGATTGGTCACCAGACCGATCAGGTCGTGACCAGACCGATCAGGCTCCGTCCTGATCGATCATAGAGAGGAACCTGCGATGCTGGATCGTTCTCCAGAACGATCTGCAGAGTGATCCTGATCGGTCACCAGACCGATCAGGAGCAGTTCAGCAAGGGAACTCAACCTCACTGTTTGCTCCCTGATCGGTCACCAGACTGATCAGGAGCAAAGCAATGGGTGAAACGCATACTCCCTGATCGGTCACCAGACCGATCAGTCATCGCTGGATCGGTCACCAGACCGATCCACGAAGGAGCACCGTGCCAACTCCCTGATCGGTCACCAGACCGATCCAGGGGCTCCAACCTAGCCCTCCAAGCTAGGGTTTCATCCACCTTAGCCCTCCAAGCTAAGGATTTTTCACCTAACCCTCCAAGTTGGGAATTTGCACCTAACCCTCCAAGTTAGGACTTTTCACCTAGCCCTCCAAGCTAGGACTTTTCACCCAACTCTTCTGGATTAGGACTTTCCAATCCTAGCCCTCCAAGCTAGGACCTGACCCTCCAAGCCAGGACTTTTTCACCTAACTCTCCAAGATGGGAATTTTCACCTAACCCTCAAAGTTAGGACTTTTCACCTAGCCCTCCAAGCTAGGACTTTTCACCTTGCCCTCCAAGCTAGGACTTTTCACCCACCTCTTCCGAATTAGGACTTTTCACACACCTAGCCCTCCAAGCTAGGATTTTCAACACCTAACCCTCCAAGTTAGGATTTTCCAACACCTAGCCCTCCAAGCTAGGATTTTCCATACCATGCCTGATCCCCGACCAGGACTTAATCATAATCATCATAATCAACCTAAACTAAAATCGATGTCAACACCAAAACAACAATCAGGGTCAGACTGCATCAACAATCTCCCCCTTTTTGTTGTTTGACAATCCGATTTTAAGTTTAGGGATTCTCAATCAATTTCTCAACTTCCAGAATCATAGGGGAATCAAGATCCTCCCCCTACAATATAATCATCCTAAACTTAACCAACCAACACTCTCCCCCTTTGTCGAACACCGAAAAGGGGTCTAGACAGGCTGTTATGTTTAAACCATACTCCCCCTCAACCCTAGGGGTATCCCAAAACAACAAAGATTTGATTGATTTTTGATAAGCATATGAATACATATGACAAACAGATATAGGCATGGCAAAACAAGCATATGTATCATATGAGCATGACAACATAAGCATGAACATAGTTATGTATTAAATATGCAGATAGTACAGCATAGCATCAACAATAAGCATACGCAAGTAAAATAGACATGCAAGGCAACCTCAGAAAAATCAAAGCATAAACCATCCAGAGAAATAATAAGATGCAAGACATATGCATCAAAGTCAAAGTACAAACAAATAGAACACTCATCATAAAAGTTAATGTCATCAATCCCCTGCGTGGTCATCATCTGAGGAATCAGCAATGTAGATAACATCCCCTGGTAGAGGAATGCTGGGGGACCCACCACCAGGATACGCATGATGGTACCACTCCTCATACCACGCATCCTGGAATGAGCTGATTGCAGAGACATCAGATGCTAGAGCATCGAGACGGCGATCGAAAGACTGACACTCTGAGCTGACCTCCCGTCGCCAGAGTTTGGAGATATGCAACTCACGCTCCATCATCTGCTCTATCTCCGCAACCTGCCAGCGTAGGTCAGGAGCCCACTCGTCGTAATTTGCAGTATCAGCTGGCGGCCCCTGGTCATGAACTGCTCTCGGTAGCTCCCCCTCACGTCTGCGATCCTTCCACCTCAACCCCTGGGGCCCGAGAACAATGTGGGACTGAGCGAGCATGCGACGGTCCAGACGGCAGTCTTGTCGAACCATGGGTACAATGCGGCCCTGTGAAACATCAATGCCAACCGACTCCAGCCAGGCAGTGATGATATGACCAAATGACATGTAGACTGTCTGGGTGTACGGCAGACTATGGACAATGATAGAGAAATAGACCGAAGCCACTGGATCAAAATCTAACTGCTGATGCATTCCATAGAGCATCATGCAGTGGAACGGGTGAATCTCATCCAAGTGTTTCGAAGTAGTTGGTAGGAGACAATTGGTGATGATTTTAAACAACACATAGTCAACAGGGGAAAGACGAAGAGCAGAAAATGTGGGAAAATCACGGGTGTGCTCACCGGAACCCCTTGGCCTGGATGGCCTAGAAAGTACTCGTAGATGGAATCAGGAGTTACTCCATCGAAGGGAACCGGAAGAGGATCAGGAGGGTAAGGGTAGAGAAAGAAATCATTTTCTGACCGGCGACAACCAAGAAAATTAGTAAAAGTCGATCGATTAAAATCAAGGTCGACACTGGCAACACGAGTCCTCCACCCCTTTCCCTCTCCACTCACCATGTTATTATAGAATTCAGAGACCAAGTCAAGGTTGATCGGCCTCTCAAGGTAAAGAATGGATTGAAGATTATAATGTGCAATAACTTGTCAGACTGTTGGGCAATGTTCATAGATGAAGGATTGGTCTATAGTTCGACATGGCATTAGTTTGAAATTGTGCCACTGGAAGTTTAGAGCCAAAGTACTATTCTAAAATCTAGTATGTGGGGGTCGTGGAGGCCTCGAAGGAGGTGTAGATGTTGAAGGGCCTTTGCCCTTTGAGCTTCCCTCCATAGGTTCCTTACCCTTAGAAAATTTTCTAGAGATTGGAATTGGTCATAACAGAGAATTTGATCAAGTGATTCGAATCATAATATAAGTTAAGATTTGAACAAGAAGTAATCAAGGACCCAATTAGAGAACGTGATCAAGACACTATGATTGAGAAAACACAGTTCAATCAGAGACACAAGGAAAACATGATCATACGAACACAATTTAAGCATGAGGGAGAATTGATCAAGAGTAAGATATGGCACAGATGGGTCATGGCCAACACACGAAGGTCACGACACAATACAAAACATGGTTAGCGTTAAAGCATAATCTATGAACTCATTTGAAGGGAAAACTGAGACAAAAACTTACTCAGGTGCCATTGGTGAGGTTCTTGAAATCTGAAAGGAAGAAAGGCTTGCGCAGGAGGAACCTTCGGCGCAAGAGAGATTGCAAAGCCCCTCAGCAAGAGAGAACGTCGCAGGACGCAGGAAGAAGACAGAGCTCGAAAGATCCCTCTTAGAACCACACGCGCCCACTCACGAGAGGAAGACGAAGGCACTGGGGAAGCTCTCGCACGAAGTGAAGGTCGCGCAAGTGGGAGGTTTCGGCAATGAAAGGTTTCGAAGGAATTAATCGGTTGGTGGATCGGTCCACCTGTAACGCCCGCCCTTAATCCCCTAGGGATTCGGCGGCGCTACTTTAATTTTCGTACATTAAAACTACACGCATGCATTCATATTTTTCTATCTAATCTATGCATGGGCATATGTATCATTTTAGCATGCAAGGTTCATGTAGCGGAAGCATGATTATTTTTATTCATCTTCAAACATAGCAAACATAACATGGGTTTAACATGACAAGTTCCAAAAACTTGAAGCAACTAAGAGCAAGATTCTTTTTATCCACCAGCACTATCACACACACACTTGCCCTTCTCCCGCAGCCTCCATGGCTTAGCGTCCTTTATCTGTAGCATAAGGGAAAACACTAAACGATAAGCAATAGCTTAGTAAGACCCTGTCCTACTCACAAAACCGGATATCATGAAAAGGTAAGAGAATATATCACATTCAAGCATGGTAAGCATTTAAGCATGTTAAATTCATAGGAAGGTTCTTTTGAAAACATATAAACATAATACTTGAACATAGCATAATCATTAGGGCCCGGCTTGTACTTCATGTTTTGCGCGCGCCCCTGAATAGGAATGAGGTAGCTAATCCCGAACCACTAGGGTTTACTAGGCCTTCTCAAAAGTCCTTCAGCCTAGTATCATAATCATTTGACTCGCTTTAAGAGTCTATAGTACAAGCCATTACAAAATAAAATAGTTATCATGTTCTTCATTTTCATAAAGTATGCTCTTAGACCCAACCTTCTAGGGAAGCATTCTTTAGGCCCTAAGCCTTCTTCGTCCATGCCCTATAGGGCTCATTTTTATACATATGTATACATTCATAATCTTGATAACTAGCATAGTATAAAGCATGCATTTTATGGGAGCAACCAAGGCTAGGGTCCAAGAGTTCTCTCTTGGCCGAAAGTTGTAATTTGTCTAGCATGCATTCCAATCAACATATCAAGAATCACACAAGCATGTCCTATCCTACACAAGATCATTATCATGCATGGTATTTATTAATCCAATCCCAAGTATAGGGCCCTTTGGCCGAAAGTTAAGGGTGGAGGTAGCTTAGGTTTTTGACATCCAACATCCCATACAAGTATCATATATATATACATCATGTATCATACTAAGCATAGCATACATCATGAGGTAATCAACCTTCATAAACCTAATGTTCCATGCTTTGGCCGAATATCACATGCTAGGGAAAAATTAAGTTTTCCAATCAAACATTCCATTTAAACATCACTTGCATATACATATCATCATCCCAAACATAAGCATATCTCATAGGGTAGTTTATCCTTTACAAACCCTAACTTTAGGGTGTTGGCCGAATGGTGTAGGGTAGGGGGATTAGGGTTTTTGGAAATCAAACCTTCACACAAACATTTACACAAACACCTCACATACATATCATGCAACATTATTAAACATGGATTTCATTATAGGTTAATCATGCACCCTAAACCCTAATTCTTCTAGGGTTGGCCGAAAGTGTAGGGTAGGGGGATTTAGGGTTTTTGAAATCAAACATTCATACAACCATTTATACAAACACCTTATCTACACTATCATGTCATACACTAACATAAGATACATCATAGAGTAATTCAACCTTGAATCCCTAATTTTTCCATGTCTTGGCCGAAACTTGTAGGGGGTGCAAACCCTAATTTTTGTTATCACAACTTGAAGGAAATCAACATATAGGTATACCCTAAGTTCCAAGGGGTCTTTTCATGTATCAAAAAGTAACCAAGGCTTTCCCTTAAGGGGTGGCCGAAACTTTCCTAGGGCAAATCCCCATTTTCGCAAACTACAAGAAGAAGGAAATCATACACAGCAATTATGCTACAGGTGAGGGGCACTTACCTCTTTCGCTAAATATCCTTAAGGTATACCCTTAGTTCGGAGGATGTGCTTATCCTTGCTCTTGAGGTCCTTGACTTCTTCTTTCCTTGCAAGAGATTCAAACCTTCAATGGGGTCTTGGGAGTGTCCCTTGGGATGAGACCCTTCCCTTGGATTTTCGGAAATCTCAAGGAGGAAGAGGAGTTTGAATTTCGAAAATTGAAGAGGGAGAAGGGAGTTTAGGATTTCGGCAACTTGAAGAGGGAGAGTGAGTGAGGGGTTTGCAACAATGATGGTTAGCCCCTTAGCACTCCCTCTTATTTATACTAAGGGAAGAGACAAAGTGCCTCTTCTCCAAGTGTCCCTTCACCAAGGGGTTTCTCATCAAGAGCCTCTTCCTCTACCCTTTCACATTCCCTAACCCTTAACAAGAATTTCCCTTCCTTCCTCTCAGCAATCCCCTGCTGGGTGAATTGGTTACTTCGTTGCTTTTCAAGGCTTTGCTTACCAAGAGTTCCAAGGTTCGATCCTCGGCAAGAGCATATTTTTGCTCCTCTTTGGTTTTCACTTTTGCAAAGCCCATTAGCCCAATTCACTCTCATATTCTCAAATCACATTTATGCAATCACATATTCCAATTCATGAAATCACATATTCTAATTTATGCAATTTACATATTCCTAATCTTTTCTAATGAAATCACATAACATTAAATCATGAAATCACAAAAAGGTAATTTTATTCATTTATGAAATAAATGTCGTACAATCTGATAATATATATCGACATTTTTGTGCCCTTTTTACAATCGGAAGCAAGCCCAAAATTTGGGGCGTTACAATCCCCTACACCTTATAGAAAGTTCGTCCTCGAACTAAAACAATTCTGGGTAACCCAACTCATATTATGCTTCCCCTAATATTCGTCCTTATTTGTTGCATGATTAATATAGGGTAAATGAGATCTTAAGACGGTTACTACGTCTTCTAGCCATCTTTATAAGAAATGAGACTAGTATGAGGTAATAGTTATTCCTACATGCATGCATAATTAACTAGGAGTAGCACATACTATCATGCATAAAGGAAGCAGTAGGTTTAGAGTTCTTACTTGGAAGCGGTAGGATGAGGGCTTGATGAGTGTGATAGTGGTGAGGTAGACCTGCTCTGATACCAACTTGTAACGCCCGCCCTTAATCCCCTAGGGATTCGGCGGCGCTACTTTAATTTTCGTACATTAAAACTACACGCATGCATTCATATTTTTCTATCTAATCTATGCATGGGCATATGTATCATTTTAGCATGCAAGGTTCATGTAGCGGAAGCATGATTATTTTTATTCATCTTCAAACATAGCAAACATAACATGGGTTTAAAATGACAAGTTCCAAAACTTGAAGCAACTAAGAGCACGATCCTTTTGATGTAAACATTTATATTAATAAATGATAATTCACTATTTGAGTATACATGTTTTGTGTATTTGATTGGGATCTTAAACTCATCTACTGAATGTCCGCAATACAACTCACAGCATAAGAGAATTTGTGATGGGATCACAACTAGTGATTATCTCTAATGTGCAATTGTGAAGTATTGAAATTATCCCTAGTCGATGAATTGATAAAAACGGACACTATCAATTCTGTTGAGACTAGCATGGGTTATTCTCTAATCAGCCGATTCTCACTGGCTGGTGACATTGGGATGTCCGGAGATAAACATGGATGCTAGTTAAGGGAACTAGTTCATTGGAGTGACTAGCTGTAAGACTTCATATGGGAATCTACATGTAGATATGTCAATGAAGTTCTTACTGCAGCTTAAGTGCGATGTTCCTTTGACTTGCGGTGTTCAAGTCATCTTGGTCATGGAGACTTATACTTTAACATCTTAAGCAAGCATCTCCAAGGAGGTGTGGACCCAGGATGATTGGGTATAAGCCGAAGTGCCCGAAGATGTTTGAACAGCCTACAAAGGATTCACCACTCCTTGCGAGGAGTTGTATACCCAGGCCTATCGTCGGATTGTTACTCAAAACCTCTGGCCAGAGTATATCATGTTTAGAGTGTGAGTCTCTTAAATACATGAGAGTAATTAGAAATCCAAAGGACGAGAAAGACACTACTTGGGCTAGGTGTGACGTAGTCAGCCTAGTGGGGACTGACACCATAGACCGTGTTCTGAACCAAGTGGGTATAAGGTGGTGAAGGGAATGGGGCACGATTCATTAGAGCTGCTGAAGGGTTTCAGAATAATTGCTTCTGAGGTCAAACCGTTGATCTTTCGATTAATTGGGGATCATGATGTACTACTAGGTGCCACTCATGATCGTTCTATAATTAATGGGTTAATTATAGACGACCAACATAAATCGAAAGCCTATTTAGTCACACGCACTACGAGTAATCCGAGGGATTTAAAACGAGTTGAAAATTAGATTTTCCGATCAAGAGAAATAAGTCGAATCTGAGTTAGTCAGAGGCGCGATGGAAGCTAAAAATGGCTAAGTCTTTTGAAGGCTTTTTGGGCGAATTAAATGAGTTTAATTCGCGGCGGTTCGGGTTGGTTTGGCCGGCCAAAGAGGGTGTCAAAACCCCCTTTGGTGGCCGGCCAAATAAGAGGAGAAAACCAATTAATTTTGGTTTAATTAATAAAATAAATCTAGTGCTATTTATTTTATAAATTATGGATGAATAAATTTGTATAAAGAAATTTATATAAATAAAATTTATAGAAATTTATTCTTTTATAGAAGATTAAAATAATCCATGAATTGGTTTATTTTAATTTTATAAAATCAATTATGAATTGATTTTTCCATAATAAGAAAGTTTATAAATTTCTTATAAAAATTTATTCCATAATTTAAAGAGAAGAAGAATTAGTTTTATTATAAATTAGTTTATAATAAAGACTCGGTTTAAACGGAATAATTAATAAGAAAATTTATAAGATAAATTTCTTATAACTAATTCCGTTAAATCCGTTAATTCGGTTTAGAGGGAGACTTAGCAAAAGAGTTGCTACTATATAAAGGAACCAAAGGCTAGCCCTTATTCCCAATTGAGTAATTGTTATTATTCTCTCCCTCTCTCTCTTAATCTCTCCTCCTCTCCCCTCTCTTGCCTAGGGCCGACGCCCACCCTAGAGGATTAGGGCCGGCGCACAAAGGACTCCTTGGAGGAGGCCGTGAGCTTCAAGAAGAAGAAGGAGAACCCGAACACGAAGAAGAAGAAGCGGATAGCGACTCCTCTCTTCTCGGAATTCGATTCCGTTACTTCGTTGGTTAGTTTCCTATCTTTCCTCTCTTGTTCATCTAGTTGTGCCTTCCGAGAATCTAGTAGTTCTCGTCGGCACAAAACTCGTGACTTTGCGAAGTCATCCCGAAGAGAACTCGGCGTGGACGCGAATAGAGGCGGAGCTTCCAAGGGACGCTACGGTTGGATCTCGTCCCTTACTTCGAGTTACGAGAGGTACTTGGTAAATTTGTTTACTTTTCTGCAAAGTTTTATTTTATGATTATGTCAACACAATGTAAGGTTGCATGCTAGATACGAAGTTAAAATAATTTAGGAAATTATTTTATGCAAATTCTTCCGCTGTACGTAAAAATTTAAAATTTTACGAACTCGTATCCTTGTCAACATGCACCCGGTCCCAACAGTGGTATCAGAGCCGGTTAGTGTTCGACATTATCATATAATTGTTTTGCGGAACACTTTGTCATGATCTCAATTTCGAAAAAAATTTTCAATTATGGAAACTTTCAAATTATAATAGATTTTAGATTTAGAAATTTCAAGGTTTGGAAATCTTCATGAAATTTCGCAAACGTTTGGAATTTTCTAGTTTCTAAAATTTTATGATAATTGTGAAAACTTTCCATCTTTGGAAACTTTCCAAATTTTGGAAATTTTTCTATTTTAGAAATTTTTCAATTTTTGGAAATATGTAAGTTTTCTTTTTACCAGAAACTTACAATTATTCTGAAAAATTATTTTTGAAATCTCGCAATTTTGGGCACTTTCTTTTGAGAAAGTCTAGACAAATTCATGGACAGTTAATTGACAATTAAATTTGAATTGGTTTTTAAATTGACAACAAAATTCTTTATTTTGGATTGTGCCTCGGGGAGCCGTCCAATTTAAAGTTAGTTGTTGTAATTTAATTTCCCAATTTTTAATTGAAATTATCATGTTTGATTTGGATTGAGCCTCGGGGAGCCGTCCAATTAGATTTACAACACATTACTTTTCTTTGGGTATCTGAGCCTCGGGGAGCCACCTTTAGAAAACAATTTGTTGTAATTAAATCCATGAATAAAATATGTTGAAGAGGTGATGCTCTTACATATTGTTGTCTCCAAAATTAATTAGGAAAATAGTTTCCTATAGAGTATTCTTAAATAAAATTTTCATGAAAATAATATGTAGTTGAATTAAGAGATTTGTCACTTAATTTAATAAGATTTGATTTAGAGAAATCAAAGTCTTGAACATATTATTTTCGAAATTAATTATGACAATTTAGGAAATTGTTTCCCAAAACAATTCCTTTAATAAAGTATGAAATTATAATTAGGAAATCCGGTTCCTAATTTAATTCATGAGACTTGATAAATTAAGTCACATACATACTTTATTAAGGAAATCGTTAGTCATGACATAATTCTATGTCATGAATGTGCTTAGAAAAGATGAGACCCAAAAACCCCTTACAAAATATTAAGGCTAACACCTTCCATTAATATGGTTAGAACCGGAGTTTTGTTTCTCGATTGGGTTGATGGACACATCCATGCCCGACTTGAACCTCAACATGTTCAAACCATGGAATTAGTTTATGAATAATATAGTTGAGTCAGAGGTCAATCATTAGTTTTGGTTGTTGGACACATCCAAGCCTGACTAAGCGGTTGAATGAGCTCCAACCATATTAAAACTATTTCTTGATTAATGGGTCAGCCTTAAGCTTGGAGCATCGATTTGTTGTGCCACAGCCAAGGTCGATGCAAAGAGAGGTGCAGTTGGGTGCTATGTACTTGTTGCATACTTGTTAATGAGTTAACAACCCAATGATTTATGCAAACATTCAATTAGTTGATAGCATAATGTGATAGTTACATATATGTGATGTGTAATCGGTTAATTACCTACCTTCATAGCTAAGAAAAACTTGATGGCCACAACCATGGTTGATCTTATCTATGGTTGGATATCAACCTATTTGGAGATGCTCCTACGATCTCCCGAATTGATAAAAAGGGTTATTCAATTTGAAAAATAAATAGGATTTTATTAATGTATATTGATACATTCTTTAATCAATCATCTCACATAAGCTCAATTTGTATTTCTAGGTAATCACTGATCATGTCTTCTCTAAACTTGCGTTCCATTTTGGACACCAATAAACTAACTGGGCCGAACTTCATGGACTGGCTTCGAAACTTAAGGATAGTCCTCAAGGCAGAGAAGCTTGCTTATGTCCTTGAAATCAACTTCCTGACCGTCCTCCAGAAAATGCAACTCCAGACCATTGTTGGCCTATCAGAAACATGTGACCAATTCTGAACTTGCGAGTTGCATTATGCTAGCCTCTGGTACCTGAGCTGCAAAAGCAACATGAGCATATGGATGCTTATACCATCATCTTCCATCTTCATGAGTTGTTTGAAGAGCAGGCGAGATCCGAAAGGTTCGAAGTCTCTAGACTCCTCTTCACCACTAAGATGCAGGAAGGCACTTCTGCCTCGCAGTTTGTGTTAAAGATGTTGGGGTACATTGAGCGACTGAGCACACTCGGTTTTTGCAATACCTGAGTTGCTCAACCTGCTGAAGACTGTAAAGCCTTCTGTGAAGCAGGATCAAAAGACGGTACTGATAGTTGGTTCCTCGAAGAAAGGTTCTAAGAGGAAGGCCAAAGAATAGAATAAAGGAAAGAAGAAAAACGCCAAAAAGACCGGAAAAACTCCAAAAGACACTTGCCATCATTGTGGCAAGGAGGGTCACTGGCGAAGAAACTGCAAGGTTTATCTTGAGTCCTTGAAGAAGAAGGCATCCGATGCCCCATCTTCTTTAGGTATCTTCGTTATTGAATGTCACTCTATTTCCTCAAATACCTGGGTACTTGATACTGGGTGTGGCTCACAGATATGTAATGACATAAAGGGGCTAAGGAATAGAAGAAGGCTCGTCAAGGGAGAAGCGAATTTGTGAGTTGGAAATGGAGCAAAGGTTACTGCTATTGCCATCGGAACATATTTGCTAAAGCTCCCTACTGGACTTGTCTTAGAATTGGATAATTGCTATTTTTTTCCTTCATTAATAAAGAACATTATATCTATTTCATGTTTGAATGAAAAAGGTTACCATTTAACTTTTAGTAACAATTGTTGTTACATAACTTTAAATGGCATTCTTTATGGGAATGAAACTTTGTGCAATGGCATCTACACGTTAGATTTATCCAGTGACGTTTTCAATATCGAAGTTAACAACAAACGTGCTCGAATAGATAATCGAATAGACTCCTACACGTGGCATTGTCGTCTTGGCCATGTAAGTAAGAAACACATGACCGAATTATACCGATGTGGAATTTTGGAATCATTTGAACCCGGTTCATTTGATACATGCGAATCATGCTTAAAAGGCAAGATGACCAAATTACCCTTTCCCGGAAAAGGTAATCCAGTGGGAGAGTTGCTTGGTCTAATACATACCGATGTATGTGGACCAATGTCAACTCCTGCACAAGGAGGCTATAACTACTTCATCACCTTTATCGATGATCACTCACGATTCGGGTACATGTTCTTGATGAAACACAAATCTGAAGCTTTTGATAAATTCAAAGAGTTCAGAAATGAAGTAGAGAAACAACTTGGCAAAAGTATTAAAATACTTCGATCCGATCGGGGTGGTGAATACTTAAGTCAAGAGTTTCAAGATATCTAAGAGACAATGGGATATTATCCCAATGGACTCCGCCATATACACCACAGCATAATGGTGTATCTGAGAGGCGAAACGAACCTTGATGGACATGGTTAGGTCGATGATGAATCATGCAACTCTTCCAAAATCCTTTTGGGGTTATGCACTTAAGACAGCTGTTTACTTTAAACAGAGTCCCGACCAAGGTAGTCTCTACTACTCCATATGAGATTTGGAATAGTAAGAAACCTCACTTAACTCACCTTAAGATATGGGGTTGTCCTGCTTATGTGAAGCGGGTTGTATCAGACAAATTGGATGCTAAGTCTGATAAATGTCTATTTATTGGATACCCTAAGGAAACGAAGGGTTACCAATTCTATCATCCCTTGGAACAAAAGGTGTTTGTTTCAAGGCATGCTGTATTTCTGGAAAGAGAATTTCTTTTACAAGAAAACAGTGGGAGTGGCATTGAACTTGATGAAGTTCAAGAAACTCCAATAGACATTACAGAGACACCTAGTCTAGGCCCACAACCGATAATTCATAGTGATGAGCTATCAGTTGAACCTAAAACAACACCACCTCTTCGTAGGTCTGATAGGGCACGCAATATTCCAGAGAGATACGGATTTCTCATAAGTGAATCGAACGACGTGTTACTCATAAGCGATGATGAACCTATCAGTTATGAAGATGTCCTGAAAAGTTCAGAAAAGGACAAATGGCTTGAGGCCATGAAGTCGGAAATGGATTCCATGTACGAAAATCAAGTATGGGACTTGGTTAACCCACCTGAAGGGATTAAACCCATAGGGTGCAAGTGAGTTTTCAAGAAGAAAACCGACATGGAGGGTAATGTAGTTACCTTTAAGGCTAGATTAGTGGCAATAGGATATCGTCAAAAACAAGGGATTGATTATGACGAAACCTATTCGCCAGTAGCTATGCTTAAATCCATTCGGATGCTCCTAGCCATAGTAGCTCATTATGATTATGAGATATGACAAATAGATGTGAAAACAGCTTTCCCTAACGGAAACCTGCTTGAGAATGTATACATGATACAACCTGAAGGTTTCACATCAGTTGATAAAACCAAAGTATGCAAGCTTCGACGATCCATATATGGACTGAAGCAAGCAT
>JAGFNQ010010043.1:0-48537 GCA_024364735.1 Boesenbergia rotunda
TGCCTTAACTTCACTTTTCAATCAAATTTCTCCTTATTTCTTATCTATCTTTTGATTGGGTCTCATCTTATATATGATCAATTCTTGTGATTCAACCTATGTGTCATGATCAATTCAAACCTCATTAGAAGGTCATCTAAGGGAAAGGAGGTAGCTGAAGGAAGTTCGAGGGGGAAGGCCCCTTCCTCCTCTGCCCCTTCCAGAAGGCCCCAGCCTTCTTCCAGCTCTCGATTCCCCAATGCGGCCTGCGAACAGGCCTTTCAAGCAAGGACCTTCAAACTCTTACCCTGTAGATCCATCGATGTTCCCTTCCTGACTGAGTTCTGTCCTTCGGTCATGGAAATTGTGATGTACTACAATCTGGGTTTTCTCCTAACCTTAGAACGGACCATAAATCATGACCTTGTATCTGAGTTCTACAACAACCTCCAACAAGGTCCTCAAGGGGGATTCGAGTTCACCACTCGTGTCGGGAAGATGAACCTCGATTTTTCATACGAGATTCTAGCTGAGTACTTGGGTGGCCGACGATCACCTAACCTTTATTCACTTTATCCGGAGCTCCCTGATCCTCTGTTGGCCCCATTCACAGATACTACCCCTGATTCTATCTATCAGCACTTCTTTGGTCACCCTCGCCCTGCCGGGCTTGATGAGTTGGGTCCAGTGTTTCCTACCTTTGCAGCTCTCCGCCTTGCTCCAGCTGATTATGTCCTTTTCAAGATCATTACGAATTGTATCTTGCCCATTACTTCAAAGCCGTTGGCCGAGATTCGTCCCTACCACTGCCTCATGCTCTACGGCATGCATTGTCGGATGGACTTTGACATCATGGAGAGCATTTTTCAGTCTATCCTATCCTATCGTGAGTCTAGCCGTCGCACGGTTTATATGCCTTTTGGTCACCTCATCACTGATTGACTTATGTCAGTTGGTGTTGATGTCACCAAGGGCAGGACTGTGCCCATGGTTAGGTAAGATTGTCGTTTGGGTCGACGGGCGTTTGCAAAGTCTGGTATGATCATTCGTGAGCGTGATGGGGTCTTGGTGTGGAAGGATGGACGAGGTCTCGGTGAGTTACCTGGCGGAGCACCACACTTTCAGGCACCACACGATGCTCCTCCGGATGACGACGAGTACGACGACGAGCCGGAGCCTGATTTGCGCTGGCAGATCTCAGAGCTGGATCAGACAGTACAGGAGTTTATTCAGCTGAAGGCGGCAGATCGTGAGGAGTTTCGTTCGGGTTTTCGCTCCCTAGATTCCCGACTGGCCAGGATCGAGACCGACGCCTCAGGGACCCGCACACTCCAGCAGACATGGTATGATGAGTGGCGCAGCCACACATTTCCTGGAGGTGCACCTTCTGTGAGTACTGCACCAGGGTCCTTGGCTCCTACTGAGGCTACGATGGATGACCTCATGCGGGATGACGACCCTCCCACTGACACTTGAGCTAGGATGTCTGCTGTCTTATCATTTGACTGTGTTGTATGACTTTAGGGCTGTATGCCCTGTGACTTGTTTGTTGTGACCTTGTGTCACATGTATTTTGCTACTTGTTTTCATGCTTTGACTTATCTACTTTTACCTGCCATGCTTGTTTGATATTAGTATATCTATTGTTGATGCCATGTTGCTTATTTACCTATGATCTGCATGATTGATCCATTGCCATGTTCATGCTTACATTGCCATGTCTATTTGATACTTATGAATAGTACGGCATGGGTTTATATTTCATACTCATATGATGCATGTGACTGCTATGTCTTGCTAAAATTTTTCACATGTGTTCGTATGATCATTCCACAAACTATCACATTTTTGATGAGTTGGAATACCTCTAGGATTGAGGGGGAGTTTATTTTAATCTTAACAGTCCCTCTTGCCCCTTTTCGGTGTTCGACAAAGGGGGAGAGTGTGGATTGGTTAAGTTTAGAATGACCATGTTGTAGGGGGAGGATCTGGATTCTCCTATGATTCTAAAGTTGGAATATTGATTGAAATCCCTAAACTTAAAATCGGATTGTCAAACAACAAAAAGGGAGAGATTGTTGATGCAGTCTGGCCCTGATTGTTGTTTTGGTGTTGACATCGTTTTTAGTTTTGGGTTGATTATGATGATTATGATTAAGTCCTGGTCGGGGATCAGGCAAGGGATGAAAAATCCTAGTCTGGAGGGCTAGGTGTTGAAAAGTCCTGACCTGGGAGGTTAGGTGTGGAAAATCCTAGCTTGGAGGGCTAGGTGTTGGAAAAGTCCTAATTCGGAAAGGTTGGGTGAAAAAGTCCTAGCTTGGAGGGCTAGGTGAAAAGTCCTAACTTGGAGGGTTAGGTGCAAATTCCCATCCTGGAGAATTAGGTGAAAAAGTCCTGGCTTGGAGGGTCAGGTGCCTAGCTTGGAGGGCTAGGTTGGATGATGTTCTAACTCGGAAGGGTTGGGTGAAAAGTCCTAGCTTAGAGGGCTAGGTGAAAAGTCCTAGCTTGGAGGGCTAGGTGAAAAGTCCTAACTTGGAGGGTTAGGTGCAAATTCCCAACTTGGAGAGTTAGATGGAAAATCCTTAGCTTGGAGGGCTAAGGTGGATGGAAACTTAGCTTGGAGGGCTGAGTTTGAGTCCCTGGATCGGTCTGGTGATCGATCAGGGATTTTGGCACGCTGCTCCTTCGTGGATCGGTCGGGTGACCGATCCAGCGATGACTAATCGGTCGGGTGACCGATCCAGCGATGACTGATCGGTCGGGTGACCGATCAGGGAGTATGCGTTTCACCCACTGACTGGCTCCTGATCGGTCTGGTGACCGATCAGGGAGCGAACAGTGAGGTTGAGTTCCCCTGCAGATCTGAACCTGAACGGTCTGCTGACCGATCAGGGTCACTGTGCAGATCGTTCTAGTGAACGAAGCGTTGGGGATCGATCAGGACAGAGCCTGATCGGTCTGGAACCAGCCTGATCGGTCTGGTGACCGATCAGGGGGTTCCCTGATCGGTCCGGTGACCGATCACTTTAATTCAAATTGCATTGTCAGACGCTCTGATCGCGTCTGAACACAACCGATTCGCTGCCACTTCTCTCTGATATTTGATATGCTGCTTGATTTACTGCTCTAATGCTCTGAGTAAGTTTCAGGTGACAGGGGAGGATCCAAACACTCAAGGAGAAGTCAAAGAGAGCTTTCCTTGGAGCAGGTTTGTCCCTTTCTCCACACAGGTTGCAACGGCTGGATGCAGGACTGAAGCTGCTGACTGAAGCTTGGCTGAGGGAGCTCAGGAAGTTCAGTTAGGGTTCAGTGTAGCTAGCGCGTTGGCAGTGAGGCAGCTGTAGGCTGCTGGAGATGAGATCATCTGTCGCTTGGCGGAGAAACAAAAGGAACGAGAGAAGTTGAGTTTAGCACTACTTCTTCAGTTTTTTTGTGCTTCTGAGTTCCTGCGTGACAAGCTTGCTGTTCTTGAGTTCTTCAATCATTCTGAGCAAGTTTTTGAGAAGCAATCATCATACTTGAGCGCTTGAAGGAGAAGACAAGAGGCTTGGAGTCCGACAGTGGGAAGACACGAAGAGGGTTCTTGCGTGAGATCGCCACTGGGTGGAGCTCAGGGAAGCTTGCTGTGTCTTTGTCCTTGCTAAGTGTTTGAGTAAGATCCTTCTTGTTGTTTCTTTGTGCTCATTCTATATCTTTGTTTGAAACACACTGTGGGGAGGTTTCTCCACCGAGAAGGAAGTTGCTTCATATCCGGTTTCACCGGGGCTTGATCTGCCGACGATCAAGGGATCGCCCACCTTAAGGGCACGCCAAGGAGTAGGGGCAAGTTATCCCCGAACCTTGTAAAATCTCCTTGTTAGCGATCTTGCTTATCTTGCTAGTTAGGTTTTTGGTTTTTAGTTTCTGCAAGTTTTGTTTTCCACTGTGCTATTAATCACGTCAAGTGCAGAAATTTGATAACTCCTCAAAGAAGAAGTGATTGACTATATTCACCCCCCCTCTCTAGCCATCTCGTTCCCAACACCTATGTCCGATCCCTCCTCAAATGTGTCGGGCTGGAGGAGACTGGCTACATAATGCGAGAGGTGCACGAGGGCATCTGTGGAAGCCATATTGGAGGGAGATCCCTGTCTCGCAAGATCCTTTTGGCGGTATATTTTTGGCCTACCTTGCAGGCCGACTCGCTCAACTTCGTGGCCAGATGTAAGGCTTGTCAGAGGCATCAACATGTCTTTCATCGCCCCACGGAGCCGTTGAAAGTTTCTACAGTGTCGTGCCCGTTCGACTAGTGGAAAATGGACATTGTGGGACCTTTCCCCATCGGGCCCCAGCAGAAGAAATTCCTCCTAGTCCTCGTTGATTACTTTTCTAAATGGGTAGAAGCCGAACATCTGGCCAACATCATAGAGGGGGCGGTAATGAAGATTTTATGGAAAGATATTGTCTGCATATACGACATCCCTCATAAGCTGGTGTCGGACAATAACAGACAATTCTCCGGACGAAGGTTGAAGGAATTGTGTGAAGGGTTGGGCATTCAGCAGGCTTTCACCTCCGTCGCCTACCCACAAAGCAATGGACAAGTGGAGGTGGTCAATCAGGAAATTCTGCGAGGGCTCAAAGTAAAGCTGGATCATGTCGGAGGCAGCTGGGTCGAAGAACTTCCCAACGTCTTGTGGTCTTATCGGACTACCCCAAAAGAAGGAATCGGTGAGAACCCTTTCCAATTAGTCTACGGAGCAAAAGTCGTCATTCCGGTGGAAGTAGGAGAGGAGTCTCCACGACGGTGACATTATCGCAAGGAAGATAACGACCAGGAGCGGTTGATTACTTTTCTAAATGGGTAGAAGCCGAACATCTGGCCAACATCATAGAGGGGGCGGAAATTCCTCCTAGTCCTCGTTGATTACTTTTCTAAATGGGTAGAAGCCGAACATCTGGCCAACATCATAGAGGGGGTGGTAATGGAGGTTTTATAGAAAGATATTGTCTGCATATACAACATCCCTCATAAGCTGGTGTCGGACAATGGCAGACAATTCTCCGGACGAAGGTTGAAGGAATGGTGTGAAGGGTTGGGCATTCAGCAGGCTTTCACCTCCGTCGCCTACCCACAAAGCAATGGACAAGCGGACGTGGTCAATCAGGAAATTCTGCGAGGGCACAAAGTAAAGCTGGATCATGTCGGAGGCAGCTGGGTCGAAGAACTTCCCAACGTCTTGTGGTCTTATCGGACTACCCCAAAAGAAGGAACCGGTGAGAGCCCTTTCCAATTAGTCTAAGGAGCAAAAGTCGTCATTCCGGTGGAAGTAGGAGAGGAGTCTCCACGACGGTGACATTATCGCAAGGAAGATAACGACCAGGAGCGGTTGATTGATCTGGACCTCATATCAGAGGTACGAGACAAGGCCGCGGTAAGGTTGGAAGCCTATCGTCGGAGGATGCAGCTGGCCTACAATAGGAGGGTGATCGCCTGCAACTTCGAGGTGGGTGATCGAGTCTGGAAAAGAATCAAACTGGTGGGAGATCCTGGCAAGTTAGAGCCGCAATGGGATGGCCCTTATGTCATCATCAAAAAACTTACAGGGGGTAGCTACTATTTGGAAGACCGCGAAGGCAGAAGACTGGAAAGGACTTGGCACGCGAGGCATCTTCGCCCCTACTGTACTTCATGAATTGTCGTGTGATGCACTTTCGTCGTTGTATGTTTTCAATGTCCCACTGTCTTGCAGTATCATTAATAAAAGAGAGGCACTACATGTCATTGTAGGACCGATGCACGTGAGAGGGGGGGTGAATCACGTGACTTTTAAAATCTTCGTTATAGGATCAAAGTCGATAGAAAATTGTACGATGTTTTGAAAAACGTGCACAGCGGAAAAATTAAAACGAAAAGCGAAAGCGAAAAATAATAAAAAATTACACGAGGAGTTTTACTTCGTTCGGAGCCTTCGGCGACTCCTACTCGAAGTCCCAGGCTCCTTGAGCCTTTCCTGTGGGCAATCCACTAAAAACCTCTACCGGCAAACTCCTGGTAGAGTGATTCGAATACAAGATTAGGTGGAAGTGTAACAACCCTACACTTCCCCTTTTAATAATTTAAGTGCAGACAGAACAAAAATTATGTTACCCAACACTTAGATTTATCTGAAGCAGCTTGGGTGTTGGGAGCGATCTTCCGGCAGCGGTCGGACAGCGTCGAGTCAAAGCACAAACCGCAGCAGAGGAGCGTGGAAGCAAGAGAGTGCCAAAGCTTAAACCAGAATGAAATTTTTCTATTTTTTAGAGGGCTTGCTTGCTTCCTTTTATAGTGCCTCGATGCATGATCTTTTCAGCTCAAATTTTATCCATCAGCAAGAAGGAATAATTCAAACAAGATAACGTTTCTATCTTTGCTTCACTTAAATAATTTAAATAAAGTTTAATCTGAAAAGTTAACCAAGAGGTTTTATCCTCTTACCTCACCAAGGTTTTTTTTTATTTTTGAAAAAATAATTCACAATACAATTTTATTAATAATTTAAAAAGAGATTTTATCCTTCTAGCTAGGCTTCACGTGAGAATTTTAAGCATTAATAGGAATAATTAGAAAATAACAATAAGATTTTATCATTAGTAGGAATAATTTCATTCTCCAAAAAAAATAAGAAATACGAATAATTTAAATGAAAATTTATCCTCCACCGAGGCTTTAGATGAGGAATAAATTTATAAAATTAACCTACAAAATCTAATTAGTTCACATATCAAATAAATCCTGTAAAATAGAGGTAATGAATTTAGAGTTAATTAGACCCCGTCCAAACCTGGATAAGGATCTAACCAGGACTCAACCGAGGTCACCAAAATGGGCCTAAGTTGGACCGCGCCTACAGTCCTAAAATAGGACCCGTCCTCACTGGTTCGCTCCTCCAGTAACTTACCTTACTTACCTCGTGCAGCTCTACTCAACTTCTTAACCCACCAGGTCTTCCTGCCAGGGCTCAACCACCCTGGTCTTTTTGCCAAGTTTCAACCAACTTGGGCTTCAGCCATTTGTCAGGCCCCACGAACCCAACTGGACTTCCTGCCAGGACTCAACCACCCTGGACTTCAGTCTGGTGTCAGGTCCTAAGTCTTTCAACCCTGCACACTTAGTAAAGAGGTCAAAACCAAAAGCAAGCCTAACTTTAACCTATTTGTCATTCATCAAAACCCAATTTTAACTATTAGTGCAAATTGCACCAACAATCTCCCCCTTTTTGATGCAATGACAACCTGGGTTAAAGTTAGAACATACCAGATAAAGCAATGAGTCCAAAAAGAATATGCAAATGACATGCTCTAAGATCTGGAATTTTTAATTTCTTTAAAATTTTAATTTCTTTAAAATTTTAATTTCTAAAAATTTAACTTCTAACTTAACCCTTAAACCCTCCCCCTTTGGCATTCATCAAAACTAAGAAATAATAAGTCCGCAAGCATCAGAAATAAACCAAGCATTCAAGTAATATGCCAGCCAAAAAAATACTTTGAGTATTTGGGGAAGAAAAAATGCTTAACAAGCATACTAAGTTTCTGAACTGATTCAGAGGGGGAAGTCAAGTTCTTAATTTAACACAAACAATCTGAGAGCATAAAGAAAATGACTAGGTGTAAATTTAGAAATGACTTTTCTAACACCATTTTCAAAAAAAACTTCCTTCAAAATATTAATCTTTTCCAAACCAATAAAGAATATCTCAAAGCGAATTAATGAAAAAGAGAAGATTTCTCCAAAATTTTCTTTTCAAAAGATCATTTAGAATATTTTCAGGATTAATTTGAGGAAAAAACTTTCAAGATAATTTTTTTTTAAATGCTACTTTGAAATACTAAAATTAAGCCAATTAAACCAAGAATCAAAGTAATTAAGCTAATGGCCAAACAGAATATTCGAGCTGATTGTTCAAAAGAAGTAAGTGTGATCAGGTCAGTTCTAGTCTATAACACACATTCCTATTAACCTTCTTAAGTGACTAAATTCAGATTCAGGGAGTGGTTTAGTAAATATATTAGTTAGGTTAGCCTTAGATTCAACATGGTTAAGTTCAATTTCTCTTTTATTAACATGATCTCTGACAAAATGATGTTTAATTTCTATATGTTTGGTTCGGTTAGATTAATTGAACTTAGATTATCTATAATGATTTTGACTTTCTTAAAATCTTAGTTAAAGTCTTTTAACGTATGCATCATCCAAAGTAATTGGGCTACACACTCACCCATGGCTATGTATTCAGCTTCAGTGTCTAGAAGTTGGCATCCACCACTGGTACTTTTCCTATCTAATTTACAGCCAGCATAATCTGAGTCAGAAAATCCAATATGTTCAAATTGGGATGTTCTAGGATACCAAATTCCTAAACTTTCTGTCCCTTAAAGGTACCTAAATATTCTTTTAACTAGGGTTAGATGTGACTCTTTAGCACATGTTTGATACCTAGCACACATACTAACTGCAAAGAGAATGTCAGGTAGACTTGCAATCAGGTAAAGTAAGCTGCCTATAGTACTTCTATAATATTTAAGGTCAACAGGTTTGCCATTTGGGTCACTATCTACAGTTTGATTGGTAGCCATAGGTGTTTTATGTTGGTGCAAGTTGCATCAATGATATTCCTCTTTAAGTATTTTAATGTTTGACAATACACTTAAGTCAGTGATACAATGAACAGACAAAGGGGAGCAAAGGAGAAGTAAACTAAGCTGAAGAAAAGTCCTAGTTAATCTAGGCATCGAAACCCTAAGTCCCAGCGAAGGGCTGCTGGGCACCTAGTGAAGGGCTGCTAGGTGTCGAAACCCTAAGACCTAGCGAAGGGCTGCTAGGCACCTAGCGAAGAGCTGCTAGGTATCGAAACCTTAAGACCTAGCGAAGGGCTGCTAGGCACCTAGCGAAGGGCTGCTAGGCATAGAAGACCTAGCGAAGGATTGCTAGGCACCAGGCGAAGGACCGCTTGGTAACAAAGACCTAGCGAAGGGATGCTAGGCACCTGGCGAAGGACTGCTAGGGAATGAAGACTTGGTCCAAGGGACTAAGCAACTTAGCTGAGCGATGACTAAGGACAGGAGTAGAGACGGGTCAGGGTTTGGGCGTCTCGAGGTCTGGAAGTATCGGAAGCTAAGCAAAAGTCCACCCGAAGGGCTGGGTGGCAACCGTCTCTTGAAAGGAGTAGGTGAAGGGCGAGTTCTCGGGGATAGGAACTCGTGCCGGTTCGACCTAGGGTTTTGTGTAAATCCGAAGTCTGAACCAAGTCCTTAAGACTAAAATTATATGTATATGTGCTATGTGGTTTTGTATCTTGCAGGTACCAAAAGTGGAAGAAAGAATAGGCTGCTGGAGGCCCTAAGCAGGGCGCCCCCAGTGTTGGGGGCGCCCCCAGCCATCCAGGGCGCCCCCAACAGTGGGGGCGCCCCCAGCCAAAGGTAAAAATGCATGTTATGGTGAAGCAGGCAGAATAGGTGTCAACCGGGGCGCCCGGAGCGTCCGGGGCGCCCGGATTCGAAGCTGTTTTGCTGTTTCGAAGTCAGAACACAGGATAAGCCCTCACAGGGGCACCCGGAGCATCTGGGGCACCCTGGTCAAAGCTGTTATCAGCTGCGGCGAGGTAGGCGCAGGGATAAAGTTTGACCGAGACTTCCGGGGCGCCCCCAGCGTCCAGGGCGCCCCTAGGAGGCCTATATAAGGGGCTTCGACCCCTCTGCTTCAAACACGACTTCCAAGATCGATTCCAAGCATTCTGACCGATGACAATGCGCTAGAAACGAAGCTCTACGACCGGGAGGCTCCATTTGGAAGTGCGCGGCACTTCGGAGGTCCAGATCGGCCAAGCTTCAGACTTTGTCTTGTTGGTTTGCTGTCATTTAATTCTGTACTTACTTTACTACATTTGTTATTGTGATATTACACTGTAAGTCAGGTTTCTCCGCCTCCGGAAAGTCCGGGAAGGAGACCAATAGTGGACGGGCGTTCCCGTGCATAGGCCTTGGATGTACTGACCCTGGGGGGTCGGGAACCAAGTAAAAATCCACTGTGTCACTGTCTTGTTTCTTCTTGTTTTTATTTTCCGCTGCACTAACGATCTGAGTAGTTTTACGAACGAAGTTCTCGCAAAGATTTTTCACGATCGATATTTACCCCCCCTCTATCGACGGCACCGGTCCTACATTTTAATTTCTTTTGCACTATCCATTCCAAATTTTCTAAGTAGTTCTTTAGTGTATTTTTGTTGATAGACAAAAGTACCCTCACTAGTCTGTTTTATTTGTAGCCCTAAAAAATGTTAATTGGCCTACTAAACTCATTTCAAATTCATTTTCCATTATCGTTATAAAATCTTGCAAAAATTTTGAGTTAGTTAAGCCAAATATTATATCATCTACATATACTTGAGCTATAAAAATATCAGTTTTTAAGGTTTTAACAAATATTGTTGGGTCAATTTTACCTTGGTTAAAACCTTTAGATACTAAATGGTTAGACAGTCTTTCATACCAGGCCCTAGGGGCTTACTTAAGTCCATATAGGGCTTTTTTTAGTTTAAAGACATAGTCAGGGTGTTCTAAGCTTTCAAAACCAGGGGGTTGTCCTACATAAACCTCTTCCTTAATTAGGTCATTTAGGAAGGCTGACTTAACATCCATTTGATACAATTTGAATCCTTTATGGGCTGCATAACTTAAAAGCATCCTAATAGACTCAAGTCGAGCTACAGGGGCATAGGTTTCATCATAATCAAGTCCTTCTACTTGGCTAAACCCTTTAGCTATTAACCTAGCCTTATTCCTGATTATTTCACCTTGTTCGTTAAGTTTATTCCTAAAGACCCATTTGGTTTCAATGAACTTTTTGTCTTTAGGTAAGGGTACTAAATTCCAGACTTGACTACGTTCAAATTGGGCTAACTCCTCTTGCATAGCTTGTTGAGGCAATCGGCCCTTGAAATGATTGGAAGATCATGGTTTTGATGTGTGGGCGAATAAGTTTAAAGTTAGAGTGTTATGTTGTATTTGATTTGTGTGATTGAGTTTGCAGGACTTGGAGAATCACACATGGTGGACCTATCCGAGGGACGAGAGCCGAGGGAGGAGAGCTCCAAGGGCAAGCCGGGAAGTGGATTTCAAAGGGCACACGTGAAGGGTGGCATGGAGGCAAGCCAAGGGAAGGCTTGTGTGCGCATCCGAGGGACGATAGCCAGAGGAAGAGGACTTAAAGGGGCGAGCCAAGGGAGCAGACTTGAAGGCACACGCGAAGGAGAGGGTTCGGAGTGGCTGGAGCTGAGCTGGGAGGCAGGGCAGTCGACTGGCCCGAAGGCAGTCGACTGCCAAAACCCACAGAGAGTTCGCAGCTTCGGACCAGTCGACTGGCCTTGGGGCAGTCGACTGGTATACCCCAAAACTAGCCGTTGGCTAGCTGTTTGCTAGCCGTTGGCCGGCATTTAATGCCGGGCCAGTCGACTGCCCTTGGGGCAGTCGACTGGTAGGCGTCTAGACAGACTGCGAATCTGTCCTTTTCACCTATAAAAGGAGGCCTCGTTACACGTGTCTGTACCGTTCCGTACAGTAACGAAGTGCTGCCGAATTGTAAAGTGATTCTTTGCTTCCTCCATCTCAATTCTACATCTGTAAAGAGGAAGCTCTTGCTGTGAAGGTTTCTCCACCTAAAGGAGACTTTTCTATAGTGAAAAGTGGTGCTCGCGGCGTGGATCCTTGGACTAGTCACCCATCTGGGTGGATACCAAGTAACTGAAAGTGTTAGCATTGTTATTTGTCTTTTGCATATTATTTCCGCTGCGCTAACATCTGTGTAGAGTTCAACGATCCGAAAAAGTGCATTCACCCCCCCTCTGCACGCCACATCGATCCTTCATAGCTATGATCCAATCAGGGTCAAGTAAAGACTCTTCTACTGATTTTGGTTCAATTTTGGAAATTAAAGCAATTTGGCTATGGTTTCTAAAGGCTGACCTAGTTTGAACCCTTAGTTCTGGATCACCTATGATTTGATCAATAGGGTGGGCTGAGCTGACTTGAATAGTTCTGGTTTGGTTAGGTGAAGGTTCAGTCAGATCATGGTCTTGGTCCTTAATTGGGCTTTCATCTGGGTCAGTACTGGACCTAACAAAATCAATTGGTTGGTAGGTGGTTTGATCAGAGTTATTTGGGTCAGATGTTTCATCAAATTTTACATTTGTAGTTTCTTCAATTCTTAGGGTAGTTTTGTTATAAACTCGATAGGCTCTACTGGTAAGGGAATAACCTACAAAGATACCTTCCTCAACCTTAGATGTAAACTTTCCTAAGTGTTCTCTAGTATTTAATATATACACTTTACATCCAAATACTTTAAAATACTTAATATTAGGTTGTTTGTTATAATAGATTTCAAAAGACGTTTTTCCTAGATTTTTATTTATAGTTATTCTGTTTTGTACATAGCAGGCTGTACTGACAGCCTCGACCCAAAGGTATTTAGGTAAGTTGTATTCATTAAGCATTGTTCTGGTTGCTTCTTGTAGTGTTCTATTTTTTCTTTCTACAATTCCATTTTGTTGAGGTGTTTTAGGGCAGGAGAATTCATGGTGGTAGCCATTTTCTAAACAGAATTGATTAAATTTTTTATTTTTGAATTCCCCACCGTTATCGCTCCTAAGTCTTATAATTTTAACCCCTTTTTTATTTTCTATTAATTTGCAAAATTGAGTAAATATATCAAACGTTTCATATTTATTTTTTAAGAATTTTACCCAAGTGAATCTTGAATAGTCATCTATAATTACTAAACAGTATAGATTCCCACTAATTGATTTTACCCCATGTGAGTCAAATAGGTCTAAGTGAATTAATTCAAGAATTGATATAGTTTGAGTTTGATTTGTTGGTTTGTGAGTTGATCTAGTTTGTTTCCCTTGTTGACAAGCATTACATAAGGTTGTCTCAAAGTTAGGTAACTTTGGTAGACCTCTAACTAAACCATTTAGTTTAGGTAATTTTCTGAAGTGAGTGTGTGAAAGTCTCCTATGCCATAGCCAAGTCTCATCCTTATGTGTTAAAAGACAATTTGCTAGGGGATGGGTTAACCTAATTTCATAGATGTTATTGTGTCTATGTCCTCTAAGTGTGATGTTTGGGTTGTCAGTGTGTTTGATCATACATTCATTGGACAAGAACCTAACCTTATACCCAGTGTCACACAATTGGCTGATATTTAGTAAATTGAAGTAAAAGTTTTCAACAAGTAAGACATTTTTAATTATAAAATTAAACTCAAGTTCAATGTTACCTAGGCCAATTACCTTAAGTTTACCGTTATTTCCAAACGCAACTGTCCCTAGACTTTTGTACTTGAGTTTTGTAAACTTGGTGGGATCCCCAGTCATATGTCTGGAGCACCCACTGTCGATAATCCACTTGTTTTTCTACAGTTAAGTAGGAAATTTTTAGAATTTAGTTTAAGTTTTTAATGAGTTAAAGGAATGATTTAAAGAAACTTAAGAAATTTGAACCCCAAAACAAACTTAAGAAGTTTAAAAATTTGAATTTAAAAAGCTTAGGAGAATTTGAATTTTGAAAAACCTTAAGAAATTGAAGACTTGAAGTTTTGAAAAAGTTAAGGAATTTAAAAGATTTAAGGAATTTAAAATTTGAATTTTGAACAACTTTAAAAAAAAACTTAAGGAATTTGAAAATTTGAATTTTGAACAACTTTGAAAAATATGAATTAAAAAAAACTTAAGAGTTTTGAATTTCGAGAAACATTAAGAAATTTAAAAAATTTAAGATTCTGAATTTTAAATTTGAATTGGTTAATTTGAATTTTAAAATTTGAATTTGTTAAATTGAAATTTGAATTTGAATTTGAATTTTGAATTTTTTATTTGTTAATTTGAATTTTGAGGTTTGAGTTCAGTTGTCCTTATTCATCTCACTTGATCTAAGTTGTCAATCAAAGGGATCCTATGATTTGTGTGAGATAAGTTTGAGTTTGATTTATAAAAGTTAATCTGACCTTTTGTTAGATTCAGGGTTGACAAGAAGCAGTTTAAAAGTATACTTTCATAATTGGTTTCCAGGCCGTGGCGAGGCACAGAAGTCTTCTTTGGCCGAAGCCTTATTGGATCAACAACCACTTTCTAGGCAAAACCGCTTAAGGAAGTTGTACTTTTAACCTACCTATTGAAACTCCTTGGTCTAACTAGTCTAGGATGTGGCGGGGTAGCTCCGGCTAGTTCCACTGGGCTAAGAAGACCAAATAAAGGACGCCTTCCCCTACATGACTCCTTAGATCAGCTTCCCTAACGTACTATCAGCTCGCCCTACCCTAGTACTGAGTAGGTCAAGTGTCAGACTAACTTTTGAAACTAGTCCTAGGTACCCAAAGGGGTAAAGGGTGACTTTGATGTGCCAACTAATTTGGTGCCTCCCCCTAAATTATAGGTAGGGTGTTTAGGGTCAATGTAATGAATGTCCTTATTGGGGATATAGTATTGGTTCTGCCCTACTTGCTTTGTTAGGTAAGCTTTCGGGACCCACGCTTTTCACCGGTTTTCACGTGGGTGGATAAATGAGATAAAGGATTTTTGGGTCGATCCTGATTTATGTCCTATCCCAGATTTATTGTACACACCCTTTTGAGATCCAAGAATAAGGTCAAGATTCTTGGACCGGGTTGTAAAAGTTGTTAGTAAGTCCTTAAGGTTTTGAACTTCACCCTTTAGGGTAGAGTTATCATTTTCCAGTTCAATTGTTCTTTCATTTTGAGTTGATTCAGTTAAGGTTTTGGTATTAATTAATTGCTCCTTAAGGTCTTGATTTTCCTTAAGGAGCTGGTCATTCCTAGATTCAGATGCAAACAAATTTTTATTTAAAACAGAGATAATCTTAAAAAACTTTTTATTAATTGAATCTAAGTATACCTTAGTCGAGCCATCCGAAAAGAGTCCGATCTCTTGGCTCGACTCGTATTCGGAATCTTCGTCGCTTTCCGAGTTCGATCCATGTCCGGTTGCCATTAGCGCGAGGTAACTTGAATTTTTTGGTGGTTCATTGTCGGAGTCGTCCGAGCTCTCGTCCCAGGTGGCTTGTAAAGCCTTCTTCTTCTTGTTCTTCTTGGGTTGGTCCTCCTTTTTATAGGGACATTCATGTTTGAAGTGCCCCTTTCTGTTGCAACTGAAGCAGGTCATTTTGCTTTTACCTTCATTGCTGATGGGCTTCATTATCTTTTGGAGGTCCCTTTTTGAAAACTTGTTCTTCTTTTTGGCAAAGACTTTTCTTACCAAGTTTACCATATGCTCCTCGTCGTCTGAGTCTGACTCTGGTTCTTCTTCGGATTCTTCTTGAATATTCTTCTTCGACTTGACCTTTCTTGAAGAATCTGCAAACAAAGCAAACCCTTTCTCGGCCTTGGCGTTAGTTTGTGCATGCAACTCTAATTCACAAAACAGTTCATCTAAATTTATTTTGGAAAGATTCCTAGAGATTTTATAAGCATCTACAATGGATGCCCATAATGAATTTCTAGGAAAGGCATTTAGTGCATACCTTATAATGTCTTTGTTTTCTTGTTTGTGCCCAATCAGGTGGAGTCCATTTAGTATGTCCTTGATCCGAGCGTGAAGTTGACTTGCAGATTCTCCTTCCTGCATTTTCATATTAAACAATTTATTTAAAAGCAAATCCCTTTTTGTTACCTTTGCATCATGATAAGCCCAAACTATGTGTCACGAATGTGGGTCTCAAATTTAGATGTGAATGAATAACTGAAAACCCTTTTACAATCAAAAGTATGAAAATGTAATATAGGGGCTACAGGTCGTATTTTTCTCGGGGCTAGTTGTCGTGTTTGATTCGAACTTGTATTTGTGTCGTTTATGTTTTGGGTTTCAAAGAAGTAATTGAATTTTTGTTTGTAATTGAAAATGAAAATGAAGGAAAATTCACAATGGAACTAACAAGAAGTTGGCACTTAAGGAAAAGAAAAAAACTCAACTAGTGATACCTAATCAAGCACTCACCAGATTTTTGGAAACTGATTTTTGATTTCAATAAAACAAAAGAAATGCTAAACAGTTAAGTAAAGGCAGAATTGGTAGTTTTTGGAAACAAACAAGCTAAGACAATCAATGCAAAGGAGATTTTCGGAAATTTCACAAGCAATAAGCATTAACTAGCTACAATATTTTTGGAACCTAACCACTGGCAATAAAAATTCAGAATTGAGTGAATTCTAACTCATTGATTCCGAACACACTCACATGCCACAAAGAAAGCAAGCTAAATTCAGGTGCAAAAGTTTCAAATCTATTGGCACGCAAGGGGTGAATTCTTTGTGCCAAAACTAACACCAAACTAAAGAAATTAGTAAACTTTCGGCTCCAATTCTTAAGCTTATCGGTTCAATTGGGAAACAAGGCTATTGGGGAAAAACTAAGCAAGTCTAAGGCAAGGAATTGAAACTGAAATCAGAACTTAAAAAGCACAAAGTCAGAAATCGAATTGCTGAAGTTCAGATTTGATATGCAGAAATTTAGCACTAGCTAAGCTGAAAACTTGAAATGAATTGCAAGAAATCGAAACTAAACTCTAAGTTAACTAAGCAAGCATATTTCTGACTTGAATGTAGGAATTTACCAATATAAAAGAAGGAAACTATGCAGAAAACCAACACTCTGATATAAATCAGAAACTAAAAGGCAATTACTGAATTTGAATGGCACGCAAGAGGTGAATTTGGCACGCAAGAAATGGAGTTTATACTCAGAATTTTAAACCAGAAACAAATTGAGATGAAGTCTAACTACTTACTAACAATCGACTTAACTAACTAGACTGAAAAATTAAAACAAACTACAGCAGAAACACATTGAGAAATGCTGAAATTGAATGTCACGCAAGCTTTGGAATTTGGCACTCAACAACTACAATAGAAACTAGCTGAAAATTTTCTGAAAATTCACTACACAAGCTCATAAACTAACTAACTTGAAGAATTAAATCCTAATTAAGCTCAAACAATTCAGAATTGAAAACTAAGATAACTGAAAACTGAATTTTTGCAGAAACAGAACAGAATTGCTCAAAACTGTAAATTACAACTAAACAAACGAAAATTAAGTATCTAAGCTACTCCTCAACCCTTCTTGAGTTCAGAATCTTCTTGGTTGTCAATCAAGAGCTGGCTTCGAACCCCTAGACTCAGCAAATCGGTGGAAAACAACTTCAATCCATCAATTTTGCTCAAACTGCTCCAAATGGGAAAATTCCAATCCGAGCCCTTTAATCTCAACTTGCCGAGCTGCGATGAAGATTTGGAGACGACCTGAGCTCACTTGAGAACCCCTACAAGTGGCTCAGGTGATCTGAATTTGCGTGTAGCTGAGATTCAAGCTCCCGGACCACAGAGAATGCGAAACCCTCAACAAGCTCTGTCCGGATGAAGTTTGAGTTGAATTTCGGATCGAGATTGCCTCGCAAGGATTCAGATGATGAATTTCAGTAGGAATTGAGGTGGTCGCGCCTTGGATTGAAGAAGAAATGAAGAACAAGGAAGAAGCTGCTGCCGGAGAATTGCTGTGATCAGAAACTAAACTGCTGGAATTGATCAGATGAAGCTGACAAAGAAGAAGTTGTAAAGAAATAACTACTGAAATTAAAATAATTGCTGTAAAGGAAAACAATCGAAGAATTTCGGTAAGGGAATGGATCGCCGGCGGTGGAGTCGACTAAGGTTCGGAACCCCCAGAGCCCTAGCTTCGTCCGGTAGCGTGTGGTGAAGGGAGATGGCTGGCTTCTCTCCGAACCCCGAAAGAGAACCCTTCCTCTCTTCTCTCCGAACCCCGAAAGAGAAGTGGTGGATGTGGATACCGTGGCGATGATGAACTCCGGCCGTGAAGGTGGATGAACGAGTCGGGAACCCCTCAAACTCGGTTGATCGGAGCTCCGGCCAACTAGGGTTGGAACCCCTAACCCTAGTTGCGGCGACGATGAAGATGGAGGAGGAGAAGGATCGCCGCGAGCCCTGCGTGTGGAGTCGATGAAAACCTAGGTCGCGCGTTCCTCTCCCTTTTGTTCTCTTGGCTTCCGTGTGTGGATCTGGCTCAAGCTCGGGTTTGGCTCAGCGGTTCAGTCCAGTCAAGCCAAAGCAGTTGGGTTCAGTCAAGGTTCAGTTGAGTTCAGGCCAGCAGTCCGGTTCAGTCAAGCCAGTCTTTGATTTGAGTTCAGCTTGGTTTAGTCCAGCCAGTCTTTGATTTGAGTTCAGCTTGGTTCAGTCCAGCCAGCTTCCGCGGATTGAGTCCAGTCAAGCCAGAGCCCTTTGGTTCAGTCCTTGCTTAGCCCACAGCTCAGCTTGAGTTCAGCCCAGTTCTGTGGTTCGGTCCAGTCAAGCCAGAGCAGTTGGGTTCAGACCCCTTGGTTCGGCACAGCAGTTGGTTGAGTTCAGCCCAAATTATGATAGAAGCAGCAGACGGCTGAGATCAATCTGATTTCATCCAACGGTCAGATCTCTTCAGATCTGAACCAAACTCCACAGATCCCAATCAATGGTCCTGATCTATCTATCCCCAGCTCGGATTAACCAGATCAGTGGCGGATGGTCCAGATCTTCCCTTTTCTTGAATGGATGGTCTAGAACAACTTGAGCTTGATCCAACGGTCAGATCTCTTTCGATCTGGCTGAAATTTTCAGATCTTGATCTATGACCATGATTGATTCTATCTTGGATTCGGATCGACCAAAAGTTGACCGATGGCTCAGATCTAGCCGTTCTCTGGAATGGACGGTTCCTATTAATCCGATGCTTGATCCTTTTGATCTGGATCCAATCCTGACTCAAGTCTGACCCAATTTGATCTAGGTCCATGATCAATTGAAGCCTACAAAATGATATTCAAATTTAGTGCCAAAAATATCCCAAATATACAAAGATTTGAATTAAAAGCCAAAATGAAGGGAATACATGAAACCTAATAAAATTGCAAACTTAAGCATATAAAATGTGGATCAAACATGGATTTTAGAGCTCAAAATAATCAACAAAATAATGGTTATCACATCAGTAGTGCCTTCATGCAATTCAATTAGTTTATCCCAAAGTTCTTTTGCTGATTCGGTTGGTCCGATTCTGTTCAGCTCTTCTTTGGTTAGTCCGCACTGGAGGGTGTTCTGCGCTTTGAACTCGATCTGAGCTTTTTTCTTCATTTCCAGGTTCCATCTATCGGGCTTCAGTGGCGCCTTGTTTCCCTCGTCCATTGGTGGTTCGTAGCCAGTTTGCACCGCGAACCATTGAACCATATCAGTTTTGAGATACACTTTCATTCTCCGCTTCCAGTAGGGGAAATCTTCCCCGTTGAAGAGCGGAGGACGAGCAGTGCTGTAACCTTCACTCTGGGCCATCTGTGACTTACAAAAAAAATAACAAAACTCGTTCCAAGACTAAGTCTTGGATTAGTGGTGTGGTACGAAAAAAAAGAATAAGTGAAGAGCGACTCGAAATGGTGTTGCACCAAATTCGAGTAAAACTGAACGAACAAAAGAAAAAGATCCAAATTTAAACAACAATACTTAATTTAGATTGTGCAACGAAAAACACAAAATGCGAAAAACTGGATCTCCCCCGGCTCTTACGGTGGTTGCACCGATTCAGAGCGTACCAAGGCTCTGATACCACTTGTAGGACCGATGCACGTGAGAGGGGGGGTGATTCACGTGACTTTTAAAATCTTCGTTATAGGATCAAAGTCGATAGAAAATTGTACGATGCTTTGAAAAACGTGCACAACGAAAAAATTAAAACGAAAAGCGAAAGCAAAAAATAATAAAAAATTACACGAAGAGTTTTACTTCGTTCGGAGCCTTCGACGACTCATACTCGAAGACCCAAGCTCCTTGAGCCTTTCCTGTGGGCAATCCACTAAAAACCTCTACCGGCAAACTCCCGGTAGAGTGATTTGAATACAAGATTAGGTGGAAGTGTAACAACCCTACACTTCCCCTTTTAATAATTTAAGTGCAGACAGAACAAAAATTATGTTACCCAACACTTAGATTTATCTGAAGCAGCTTGGGTGTTGGGAGCGATCTTCCGGCAGCGGTCGGATAGCGTCGAGTCAAAGCACAAACCGCAGCAGAGGAGCGTGGAAGCAAGAGAGTGCCAAAGCTTGAACCAGAATGAAATTTTTCTATTTTTTAGAGGGCTTGCTTACTTCCTTTTATAGTGCCTCGATGCATGATCTTCTCAGCTCAAATTTTATCCATCAGCAAGAAGGAATAATTCAAACAAGATAACGTTTCTATCTTTGCTTCACTTAAATAATTAAATAAAGTTTAATCTGAAAAGTTAACCAAGAGGTTTTATCCTCTTACCTCACCAAGGCTTTTTTTTTATTTTTGAAAAAATAATTCACAATACAATTTTATTAATAATTTAAAAAGAGATTTTATCCTTCTAGCTAGGCTTCACGTGAGAATTTTAAGCATTAATAGGAATAATTAGAAAATAACAATAAGATTTTATCATTAGTAGGAATAATTTTATTCTCCAATAAAATAAGAAATACGAATAATTTAAATGAAAATTTATCCTCCACCGAGGCTTTAGATGAGGAATAAATTTATAAAATTAACCTACAAAATCTAATTAGTTCACATATCAAATAAATCCTATAAAATAGAGGTAATGAATTTAGAGTTAATTAGACCCCGTCCAAACCTGGATAAGGATCTAACCAGGACTCAATCGAGGTCACCAAAATGGGCCTAAGTTGGACCGCGCCTACAGTCCTAAAATAGGACCCGTCCTCACTGGTTTGCTCCTCCAGTGACTTACCTTACTTACCTCGTGCAACTCTACTCAACTTCTTAACCCACCAGGTCTTCCTGCCAGGGCTCAACCACCCTGGTCTTTTTACTAAGTTTCAACCAACTTGGGCTTCAGCCAATTGTCAGGCCCCACGAACCCAACTGGACATCCTGCCAGGACTCAACCACCCTGGACTTCAGCCTGGTGTCAGGTCCTAAGTCTTTCAACCCTGCACACTTAGTAAAGAAGTCAAAACCAAAAGCAAGCCTAACTTTAACCTATTTGTCATTCATCAAAACCCAAGTTTAACTATTAGTGCAAATTGCACCAACACATGTCATTCAGGAAATGTTAAGGCTCTGTTTCTAATTAAAACCCTACAATCTCTCAATGTGTAGACTTGGCCTCGGAGCTGTACACGCCCAGCCAAGAGCTGATTAAAACCCTACAGCCTCTCAGTGTGTAGGCTTGGCCTCGGAGCTGTACAAGCCCGGCCAAGAGCTGATTAAAAACCTACGACCTCTCAGTGTGTAGGCTTGGCCTCGAAGATGTACACGCCCGGCCAAGAGCTGATTAAAACCCTACAACCTCTCGGTGTGTAGGCTTGGCCTCGGAGCTGTACACGCCCGACCAAAAGCTGATTAAAACCCTACAGCCTCTCGGTGTGTAGGCTTGGCCTCGGAGCAGTACATGCCTGGCCAAAAGCTAATTAAAACCCTACAGCCTCTCGGTGTGTAGGCTTTTGTTAGTGATATGAGAGAAGTGTCCTAAGGCAATCGCCTTGTGATTGTAATCATTTATTTTAATAAATGTATATTCACTATTTGAGTATACATGTTTGTGTATTTGATTGAGATCTTAAACTCATTTACTGAATGTCCGCAATACAATTCACAGCATGAGAGAATTTGTGATGAATTCACAACTAGTGATTATCTCTACATGTGCAATTGTGAAGTATTGAAATTGTCCCTAGTCGATGAATTGATAAATACGGACACTATCAATTCTGTTGAGACTAGCATGGGTTATTCTCTAATCAGCTGATTCTCACTGGCTAGTGACATTGAGATGTCCAGAGATAAACATGAATGCTAGTTAAGGGAACTAGTTCATTGGAGTGACTGGCTGTAAAACTTCATATGGTAGTCTACATATAGATATGTCAGTGAAGTTCTTACTGCAGCTTAAGTGCGATGTTCCTTTGACTTGCGGTGTTCAAGTCATCTTGGTCATGGAGACTTATACTTTGACATCTTAAGCAAGCATCTCCAAGGAGGTGTGGACCCAGGATGATTGGGTATAAGCCGAAGTGCCCGAAGATGTTTGAACAGCCTACAAAGGATTCACCACTCCTTGCGAGGAGATGTATACCCGAGGCCTATCATCGGATTGTTACTCGAAGCCTCTGGCCAGAGCATGACATGTTCAGAGTATGAATCTCTTAAATACATGAGAGTAATTAGAATCTGTAGGACGAGAAAACGTTACTTGGGCTAGATGTGACGTAGTTAGCCTAGTGGGGACTGACACACATAGGCCATGTCCTGAACCAAGTGGGTATAAGATGGTGAAGGGAATGGGGCACAATTCATTATAGCTGCTGAAGGGTTTCAGAATTGTTTCTGAGGTCAACCGTTGATCTTTCGATTAATTGGGGATCATGATGTACTACTAGGTGCCACTCATGATCGTTCTATAATTAATTGATTAATTATAGACGACCAACATA
This sequence comes from Boesenbergia rotunda, assembly GCA_024364735.1. Taxonomy (NCBI): domain Eukaryota; kingdom Viridiplantae; phylum Streptophyta; class Magnoliopsida; order Zingiberales; family Zingiberaceae; genus Boesenbergia; species Boesenbergia rotunda. The sequence continues at coordinate 22,525 of JAGFNQ010010043.1, forward strand.
AATTGAAAGCCTATTTAGTCACATGCACTACGAGTAATCCGAGGGATTTAAAACGAGTTGAAAATTAGATTTTCCAATCAAGAGAGATTAGGTTTGGTTGAGCCAAACGATAAGTCGAATCTGAATTTTTCAGAGACACATCGGAAGCGTAAAATGACTAAGTCTTTTGAAGACTTAATAGATGAATTAAATAAGATTAATTCATTGGGGCGTGGCTTGGATGGGCCGGCCAAAGAGGGCCTTCATCCTCTTTGCTTGGCCGGCCACAACAAAGGGAGAGAACCAAGTTTTTGGTTCAATTTATAAAATAAACCAAGTGTGGTTTGTTTTATAAAATTATGGATGATATAAATTTTTATATAATAAACCAAGGTTTGGTTTATTTTTCATGGAAATTAAAATGAACCATGGATTGGTTTATTTTATAAAATCAATCATGGATTGATTTACCATGATAAGGAAATTTATTCCATAGGAGAGAAGAGACTTGATTGATTTTTTATCATGAATTAAAATATGATTTTAACCATGATATAAAATCAAACTTGGCATGATGGAATAAGTTATTCCATATTTGAGAGGCTTAATGGTTGAGAGGCCACTATATAAAGGACCCAAGGCAAGGCTTGGGTGATAAAAAAAAAGGAGATGAAGGCATAGGCTCTCTCCCTCTCTTTCTCTCCTTCTCTTCTCCCCTTCTTGTCGTGCGCCAACCAGCCCCAAGAAGGAGCACCAGCCGGCCGCCCCTGCCCTTTCCTTGCCGACCACCACCTGCTGCCGGAGAAGGAAGCTCTAGCCATCTCTTGGCCGGAAGAAGGTGATGTCGGAATTAGAGTTTTCCGCAAGGATCTTTTTGCCGTAAGCCTCTTCTTTTGCTTCGCCGGAATTTTGATTCCGGCCATCCTTTTATGGTTAGTCTTCCGACTTCTCTCTTGGTTTTTCTTGTCGTGTTCTCGGAGAATCTAGTAGTTCTCGAGAACATGAAACTCATGGTTTTGCGAAGTCATCCCGAAGATACTCGGCGTGGACGCGAATAGAGGCGGAGCTTCCAAGGGACGCTTACGGTTGGATCTCGTCCCTTCCTTCAAGTTACGCCAGGTAATACGTAAATTAGTTTATGTTTCTGCAAAATTTTAAATATATGATCATGTCTACACAAGATAAAATTGCATGCTTAGATGTGTGGTTAAATAATTAGAGAAATTGTTTATGCTAAACCTTCCGCTGCACGTAATTAATTTTGAAATTACGAACCCGCATCCATGTCAACATGCACCCAATCCCAACAGTGGTATCAGAGCCGAGGTTTGTGTTCGACATAATCATATAATTGTTTTACGGAAAACTTTATCATGATCTCAATTTTGGAAAAATTTTCAATTATGGAAACTTTCCAATTATGGTAAATTTTCGATTTAGGAATTTCAAAGTTTGGAAATCCTTATGAAATTTCGTAAACTTTTGAAATATCTCTGTTTCTGAAATTTTATGATAATTGTGAAAACTTTCCATTTTGAAAACTTTCCAATTTTGGAAATTTCATATTTTGGAAATTTTCCAATTTTGGAAAAAACTTAAGTTTTCTTTGTACCAGAAACTTACAATTATTCTGAAAACCTTTTATTTTTGGAAACTTTCCATTTATGGAAAGCTCGCAATTTTGGGCACTTTCTTTCAAGAAAGTCTAGACAAATTATGGGAATATTAATTGACATTTAAATTTATAATTGAAAATTAAATTATTTACAAAATTCTTTATTTTGGATTGAACTTCGGGGAGCCGTCCTATTTAAAGTTAGTTGTTATAATTAAATTTCCTAAATTGAATTTAAGCTGTCAAATGTTTAATTTGGATTGAGCCTCGGGGAGCCGTCCAAATTAAGTTATTGATATTAATTTTTCATAAATAAAATATGTGATCAAATCTTGGAAATTTTTGAGGTGTTTCTCAAACGATAATTTTTTATTTGATTTATGAGGTGATGCTCTTACATATTATTGTCTCCAAAATTAATTAGGAAAATTGTTTTCTATAGAGTATATTTCCTTAAATAAGATTTTCATGAAAATAATATGTGGTTGAATTAAGGGAATCTGTCTCTTAATTTAATAAGATTTGATTTAGAGAAATCAAAGTCTTAAATATATTATTTCCGAAATTGATTATGATAATTCAGGAAATTGTTTCCCAAAACAATTCCTTGAATAAAGTATGAAATTAGAATTAGGAAATCCGGTTCCTAATTCAATTAACGAGACTTGATAAATTAAGTCACATACATACTTTATTAAGGAAATCGTTAGAACATGACATAATTATATGTCATGAATGTGCATAAAAGAAAAGGATGAGCCCCAAAACCCCTTACAAAATATTAAGGCCAACACCTTCCATTAATATGGTTAGAACTGGAGTTTTGTTTCTCGTTTGGGTTGATGGACACATCCATGCCTGGCTTGAACCTCAACATGTTCAAACCATGGAATTAGTTTATGATTAATATAGTTGGAGTCAGAGGTGAATCCATAGTTTTGGTTGTTGGACACATCCAAGCCCGACTAAACGGTTGAATGAGCTCCAACCATATTAAAACTATTTCTTGATTAATGGGTCAGCCTTAAGCTTGGAGCATCGATTTGTTGTGCTACAGCCAAGGTCGATGTAAAGAGAGGTGCAGTTGGGTGCTATGTATATTGTTGCATACTTGTTAATGAGTTAACAACCCAATGATTTATGCAAATATTCAATTAGTTGATAGCATAATGTGATAGTTACATATGTATAATATGTAATCGGTATAATTACCTACCTTCATAGCTAAGAATAACTTGATGGACTCTAGCCATGGTTGTTCTTATCTATGGTTGGATATCAACCTATTTGGAGATGTTCCTACGATCTCCCGAATTGATAAAAAGGGTTATTCAATTCAAAAAATAAATAGGATTTAATTAATGTATATTGATGCATTCTTTATCATTCTCATCACATAACCTCAATTTGTATTTCTAGGATAATCACCTGATCATGTCTTCCCTGAATTTGCGTTCCATTTTGGACACCAATAAGCTGACTGGGCCAAACTTCATGGACTGGCTTCGAAACCTGAGGATAGTCCTCAAGGCAGAAAAACTTGCTTATGTCCTTGAAGAACAACTGTTGGATCGAGAGAAACGATAGAGGGGGGGGGGGGGGGTGAATATCGTAAATCGTTTTCGGATTGAAAAAGAGAATACGCAGCGGAGAAATTAAAACACAACACACAGACACCAAGATTTTACTTGGTTCGGAGTTGCGGTCGGCTCCTACTCCAAGGCCCACGGTCGTTGACCGTTTACTGCGGGCAATACTATAATCGCACAAAATCTTACAAACAGTTGTACAGTAGTAAGTGCAGTAAGAATACAATTAAAAATTGACTCTTCGTTACCGACGTCCGGTGTGGATTGTACTTAGGAGCAGAGGGACATCGTCGGCGCTTGTATCTCAAGTTGGGAGGTTTCCGGAGCAGAGCGCTTGAGCAGAAGAGCGTATTGGCATTGGAAGAAGTGTTGATTGAAGCCTTGGGGTCGAGGGGCTATTTATAGCCTCCTGGGGCGCCCGGAACGTTGGGGGTGCCCCCCCCCACGTGTCAATCGATCCGAGCAACTCTCGGTCAGCCGTTATCCCTCCAGGATCGGGCTGAGGTTTGACCGGGGGCGCCCGGGACGCTGGGGGCGCCCGGGTTGACTCGATCCGCTGGCTTGAGTTGATCCACTTCGTTAGCTTGAGCCCGGGGTGCTCGGGAGCATGGGGGCGCCCGGGAGCACGGGGGCGCCCCGCTCAGTGAGCTACCGAAGCACTTCTTTGCTTAACTTGTTTTGTATTGGCCTTGGGGGCGCCCGGGACACTAGGGGCGCCCTACTCAGCTACTTGCCTCTCTCCTTTGGGCATTCTGAGCTGCAGAAACACGTTCCTTCGGTCCTGCATCCAGGGTTAGTCCAAAACAACATAAAGCAATAAAGTATTAGGTTTATACATCCTTAGCTGTCTTGGTTCTGACTTTGGGTCTCTAAATTGGAGCCCTAGGTCGAACTGACGCCTACTGTTCCCTCGACGGGGAACACGTCCTCACCTACTCCTCTCAGGAGAATTTATCTAATGCCAACCGGCTCCTCCGGTTGGACTTTTGCCCAGCAGTCCTTCGCCAGGTGCCTAACTGTCCTTCGCCAGGTCTTCAGTACCAAGCAGTCCTTCGCCTGGTGCCTAGCAGTCCTTCGCTAGGTCTTCAACTCCTAGCAGTCCTTCGCTAGGTGCCCAGCTGTCCTTCACCAGGTCTTGGATTCCAATTAGTCCTTCGCCTGGTGCCTAGCTGTCCTTCGCTAGGTCATTGACTCCTAGCAGCCCTTCGCTAGGTGCCCAGCAGCCCTTCGCTGGGTCTTGGGGTTCCGTTGCCTAGCAGTCCTTCGCTAGGTGCCTAGCAGTCCTTCGCTAGGACTTTCAATCTGCACACTCAAGTAGCATGTTAGATAAACATAACATCTTAACTTTTGAACCCTTTTACCATTATCAAAACATAGGTTCGACTTGGGTGCTGTCTGCACCAACAATCTCCCCCTTTTTGATTTATGGCAACCCGGTTCAAAAAGTTAAGTTATCAGAACAGATGATATAAGAGTTTAGTTTCCTCCCCCTGGAAGGAATCTCCCCCTAGGGTTTTCAAAAGTTCGTGGGATTTGAAAATTTTCTAAGTCTAAAGTTGGAATTAATTTTAAACACTTAGAACAATTTTCAAAAAAAACATTAGACACATATTTTCCAAAAAAAATGGTTGTCCACTTTTGAAAGTTTACACTTAAAACAAATTTCAAGTCAGTAGAAAAGAAACATCTTATGAAGTTTTAAATTCTTAGAACCATAGCTTAAGTTTAAGATGAGTACTTAGCACAAATTTTTGAACAACAGCTTGAGTTTAAGTACTTAGAAAAATTTTGACACTCAGCTTGAGTTTAAGTACTTAGAAAAATTTTGACAACCAGCTTAAGTTTAAGTACTTAGAAAAATTTTGACAACCAGCTTAAGTACTTAAAAAGATTTTTGAACACAGCTTAAATTTAAGTACTTAAAAAGATTTTTGAACACAACTTAAATTTTAGTACTTAAAAAGATTTTTGAACACAGCTTAAATTTTAGTACTTTAAAGATTTTTGAACACAACTTAAATTTTAGTACTTTAAAGATTTTTGAAAACAGCTTAAATTTTAGTACTTTAAAGATTTTTGAAAACTGCTTAACTTAGTAAAATTTTAAAGAAAACCTTAGTACTTTTGAAAATAGATTAAGTACTTTTGCAACAGTTAAAAGCAAATAGATTAAGTACTTTTTGAAGAAAGGATAAAGTTTTGAAATTTTGAATTTGAATTTTGAAAAAATTTTAAAAAATTTTAAAGCTTCTCTCCTTTCCCATCTCTCCCCCTTTGTCATATATCAAAAACAAAGCAATATAGCAAAAAATAGATAAATTGCATAAGGATAACATCAATGTGCTGTACTGAACTAGTTCAAGCTATAAACTAAACCAAAACAATTTCAATTATCTCTTTTAGGGTCCTGTCTAACCCAATTAGCTACTTACTAACTGTTATAAACAGTAGTTTTCGCTAGGGTTAGTCAAGTTAGGTGTTCTGTTCAAGTTAGATTTTCTAAACTTGACACTTAAATTGATTACTGTTTAAGTTATATTTAGTGCCCCAATTACTGCAGATGCACTGATCTACATCTTGAATTAAGGCAAAGACCTAAGCATCTCAACCCTTTCTAGGTTATCAATCAAAAGTACCCTAAGGTGCTTGTGAGATGCTGACTTCTAAATCTATAGGTGCATGCAGTTCTAGGGTTAGGGCTTAAGCTAAGTCCATTTGCGAAAAAATCATAGTTTTGAAGGGGGTAGTTTTTAAAATAAAACTAAGTCGAAAAATTTATTTTAAAAAAAATTTCAAACTAAGTAAAAGCTGATTTTGAAGTCAAGTAAAGTAGTTTTTTTTAAAATTCTTTTTAGAAACTGATTTTAAATCAAGTAAAGCAGTAAGAAAACCAAAAGTAGAGTTAACCTATTCTACTAAGCATAATCCTAATGAAGATCAGATAAAAAAACAAATAGTCAACTCCATAAGTCAGCTGGTATGAAAGAGAACCAGCACAGTCATATAAGTCAAACATCAGTCAACCCTACTGAGTAGGGTAAGTCAAACAGTCACTAGTACAATGCTAATCAACTCTAGGAGGAGGGACCAGGATGATCAGAAGAGCCTGGCTGCCAGGATCGAAACAGCGCCATCATCTCGTGATATCGTGCGTCACTGGTCTCCCTCTCGGCTCTAAGGGCGCTCATGTACTCAGAGTAATAGGCATGATTTGCCTCCATTTCTTTTGCATGATTTGCCTCCACTTCCTCTAGGAGGCTCTGGACCTGTGTCTCGAGCCGTGTCACTCTCTCGTACAGTGTCGGTGGTGGGGGCTCGTCTATGTGCTCACGAACCTCGGCTGCCAGATCTCCGACGTCGACCTCAACATCCTCGTCAGAGTCGATCGGTGGTCCGGCTCGCTGGCGTCTCCACGACAAAACCCCGGTAGCCGAGACCTCTATACCAGCTAGGGAAAAGTTCCTAAATCCTATCTCGTCGAAATCGGTCATCACGGTCATTTCACCTACGGTAATGTTACGACCGTGGTGATGAAGGATGGAGGTGATGATGTGGCAAAAGGGGGTGCGTACCCGACCCTGAGTGGTGACACTGGAGGCATGTAAGATGGCATGGAACATGTGAATGCCAATGTCAATGTCTAGATGGTGGATCAACGCATACAATAAGAATGTGTGAAATGGTCGCATGGTCGCGACATCCCTGGTGGATAAAGGTAGGATGCAGCGGACCAGAACTCTATACAGGACGTAGTCCTGGACCTGAAGGTCAACAGACTGAAATTGTCTAGCTACGGGATTTCTAGCTTCCCTATGGAAGTAGGAGTGGAGAGTGTCTAGGGTAATGTGAGAGTAGGGAGCATCAAATGGAGGATCCCTAGGAGGATAGCAACAAAAGGTGGACTGAGAGAATCGTAGTCCAAGAAATCGGTTAAGTAAGGAAGGCGTGATGGTTAGAGGCATCCCTTGGACTGTGGTGACAAAGCTGAGCTGATCTTGTCTGACTATATTATTATAGAATTCTACACATAAGGTTGTATTAATAGGATGAGTGCAGAATACGAGGTTATCGAGTTGGTAAAAGTTTATAACATTCATTGCCAAGGGACAAGATTGGGTGAAGAATTGTCTATTGAGATAACTAGTTTTTATGGGTTTGTATGTGGTTCGAGCAAACCTATTACAGAGTTCTAAAGTTGGGAACCTAGGATCGGGACTAGGTTCGGTACCGGGGTTCGCTTGGTTTGCTCGGCGTTTTCTAAGTTATGAAGCATGCATTTAGAAGAAAGAATTTAAGAAAAATAAATGTAAATGCGTAAGAAAAAGGAAATGAAAATTATACCGAGTGGCCGCTCGGGGAGGCATGGTCAAAGTTGAGGGAGCAAGAGAGTCACTTGGTTGCCTTGGAAGGAGAAGAGTTGAGAAAGGAGAAAGGTTTTGGTTGTGGCAAGAAGAGGAGATTCGGGTGGCCTTTTATAGGCGTTTTGGCTAGGGCGCCCGGGAGCTCCCGGGCGCCCGGGACAGGGCTTCTGCCTTTGGCAGTGTCCTGATGCAGGTTGGGGGCGCCCGTGGTAGCCCGGGCGCCCCGGTCAGGCTGGGATGGCAGCTTTGCTGCCTTTGACCGGTCCTGGGGGCGCCCGCAAGGGCCGGGGCGCCCTGGTTAGGTAAACATGGCAGTTTTTCTGCCTTGGTTGAAGAGAAAGAGAGATGGGGGCACCCGAGGAGTCACGGGCGCTCGGGTTGGGTTGGAGTTGACAAGATTGATGTTTTGTAGACCATTTGACCATGGTTTAATTGTTTTGACCATGGTATGACTCTTTGGCTATGGTTTGACTGCTTTGACTATGGTTTGACTACTTTGACCATGGTTTGACTACATTGACCATGGTTTGACTAGTATTAGTTCAATGTCGTTCTAAACTATAGGATTTAATGTTTGTACTTAAACAGTAATGTAGGTATTAAATGAATTTCAATTAAGCTAAATTTTACCGTCTCACCCAATCTAGGATTATCAATCACGTTTGCCTTATGGGTTTTATGAGACAGGTTTTGGTAGATAGAGTTATTTTGAAAAATTATGATTTATTTTAAAAAAATTGAATTAATTTTGGAAACCGTTGATTTTGAGTATAAAAGAAATGTTTGAATCTATAATTAACTGAAAATTTGTGTTAGATTCGAATTTGACAAAGAATAATTTGAATTTGAATTTCAAAAATTGGCTTCTAGGTCTTGGCGAGGCACTATGCCTTCTTTGGTCGTAGCCTTATTGGATCATCAACCCTTTCCTTGACAAAGCCTTTTAATGAAATTTCATTTTCAAAATTATTTTTTGAAAAATTCTAGTCTAACTAGTTTGGATCTTGGATCGGTAGCTTCGGCTAGTTTCACCAGTCTAAAGAGACCAAGTAGAGAATACTTGACCTTATTAGAATTGACTTCCCTAATGTATTATCATCTCACCGCCACCCAATACTATGTTATTCAAATTTCAGTTAAGTTGGTTCAGTCCTTAAACTAACCATTCCTAAGTCTAAGCATGGTAAATTGCAGGAATTAAATAAACAAGCAATCATGCAATTTGCAAACAAAGATTGAATTTTATCTAACAATAAATATTATTTTTAATTTGGCTCCCCCTGGACTAAAGCCCCGATAATGGTTTGACAAGATGTGATTCTTGTCCTTGGGGATCTAATACTGATTTGATCCAGTTTGTTTGTTCAGGCACAGTTTGGGTACCCATGCCTGAACTTTAGGTCTGGACTGGTTCAGTACAGCATAGTAGGATCTTTGTCTAGATTTGGTTCTATAGCCTTATCCGGATCGATTTAGAACCGACTTCTGTTTTCCAAGAATCATGTCAAGACCCTTGGAACCAGAAGTGAATCGTTCTAAGGCAGCCCTAAGATCCTTAACTTGAGTTTTCAAGAAAGAGTTCTCTGATTCAAGTTTTTCAACTTGAGCAGAGGTTCCTTCTTGAACCTTCTCAGTTAAGGGTTCACAGTCTGCTCTCTCTTTCAGGAGTTTTACTCCCTGTCTGAGAGACTCGACTCGGATTTTGGCTTTTGCCAAATCTCGAGAAAGATAAGAAATTAATTCGCATAATTGAATTCTAGTAAAACCACTTACAGTTATTTCGCTATTTTTTGAAAAGGTGAGTTTGCCGTCATCCGGTTCTGACTCTGACTTGGTCTCGATTTCTTCTGAGGCGGTTAGTGCGAGCAGGTTCGACTGTGGGACTTCTTCTTCGGAGGAGGAGGAGGACTCGCCCCACGTTGCTTGAAGTGCCTTCTTCTTTCTTGTCTTCTTTGTTTCCTTCAGGTTGGGGTATTCCGTCTTGTAGTGGCCCTTCTTCTTGCATTCGTAACAGGTCACGTTAGGTTTGTTCTTTTCATTTGAGGGTTCAACTGGTTCTTCCTTTCTTCGGCTGGCTTTTCTTCTGTTGGTCTGGTTTTTTAGCTCTTTGTAGTAGTCCCGGGCTAGCCGAACTAACTTAGGCCGATTTCCCTCGCTTTCTTCTGAGTCTGAATCTGAATCAGACTCGGGTGTAGGTTGAGACTTCTTCTTGATTGTCTTTCCAGCTTTACCTGTAACAAAGGCAATACCTTTCTTGGCCAGATTGTAGTTAGTTTGCTCATGTAATTCGAGTTCAGAAAAAAGTTCATCTAACTTGATTTTGGAAAGATCCCTAGAAACTTTGTAAGCATCTACCATAGATGCCCACAAGGTGTTTCTTGAGAAAGCGTTAAGGGCATACCTTATTAGGTCACAGTTTTCTACCTTGTGACCAATGGTGTGTAGATCGTTCATCAGCTCCTGAATTCTGGCGTGGAGCTGAGTTGTTGTTTCTTTGTCGTTCATCTTGATCGTGTACATCTTGTTCAGGAGTAGATCCCTTTTACTGATTCGGGTGTCGGAGGTTCCTTCGTGTAGTTCGATCAGCTTACCCAAGAGTTCTTTGGCTCTGTTGAATGGACCCACCCGGTTCAGCTCCTCTTTTGTTAAGCCGCATTGGAGGGTTTGGGTCGCTTTGGCATCGACTTCAATTTTCTTTTTGAGTGCAGCGTCCCATTCAGTGTAGGGTTGTTGTACTCCGTCGGCATTTCTTGGTATCTCCAGTCCGGACTGGATGATTATCCACATGTCCACCTGAGTTTTCAGGTGGACCTCCATTCTGCTCTTCCAGTAGGAGAAGTCCTCCCCACTGAAGAGTGGCGGTCTTGTGGTGCTGAAGCCCTCTTGCATGCCCATTTATCTGAAACTAAAAGAAAAAGGAAAGAGATATCCCAAGACTTGGTCTTGGATTAGTAGTGTGGGAAGTAAAAGAAAAATATTTGTCGAGGGGTGTTGCACCAACCTCGATTAACGAGAAAAATTTCGAACGAAAAAAAATTAAAAAGATTTCGTAAAAATCCAAAAAATTCTCAAATTGATGGTTGCACCAAATTTGAGCTTCCCCGCTCTGATACCACTTGTTGGATCGAGAGAAACGATAGAGGGGGGGTGAATATCGTAAATCGTTTTCGGATTGAAAAAGAGAATACGCAGCGGAGAAATTAAAACACAACACACAGACACCAAGATTTTACTTGGTTCGGAGTCGCGGTCGGCTCCTACTCCAAGGCCCATGGTCGTTGACCGTTTACTGCGGGCAATACTATAATCGCGCAAAATCTTACAAACAGTTGTACAGTAGTAAGTGCAGTAAGAATACAATTAAAAATTGACTCTTCGTTACCGACGTCCGATGTGGATTGTACTTAGGAGCAGAGGGACGTCGTCGGCGCTTGTATCTCGAGTTGGGAGGTTTCCGGAGCAGAGAGCTTGAGCAGAAGAGCGTATTGGCGTTAGAAGAAGTGTTGATTGAAGCCTTGGGGTCGAGGGGCTATTTATAGCCTCCTGGGGCGCCCGGAACGTTGGGGGTGCCCCCCCCCCCCCCACGTGTCAATCGATCCGAGCAACTCTCAGTCAGCCGTTATCCCTCCAGGATCGGGCTGAGGTTTGACCGGGGCGCCCGGGTTGACTCGATCCGCTGGCTTCTCGCTGGCTTGAGTTGATTCACTTCGTTAGCTTGAGCCCGGGGTGCCCGGACCATCCGGGGCGCCCGGGAGCATAGGGGCGCCCAGGAGCACGAGGGCGCCCCGCCCAGTGAGCTACCGAAGCACTTCTTTGCTTAACTTGTTTTGTATTGGCCTTGGGGGCGCCCGGGACACTGGGGGTGCCCTACTCAGCTACTTGTCTCTCTCCTTTGGGCATTCTGAGCTGCAGAAACACGTTCCTTCGGTCCTGCATCCAGGGTTAGTCCAAAACAACATAAAGCAATAAAGTATTAGGTTTATACAGCCTTAGCTGTCTTGGTTCTGACTTTGGGTCTCCAAAATGGAGCCCTAGGTCGAACCGACGCCTACTGTTCCCTCGACGGGGAACGCGTCCTCACCTACTCCTCTCAGGAGAATTTACCTAATGCCAACCGGCTCCTTTGGTTAGACTTTTGCCCAGCAGTCCTTCGCCAGGTGCCTAGCTGTCCTTCGCCAGGTCTTCAGTACCAAGCAGTCCTTCGCCTAGTGCCTAGCTGTCCTTCGCTAGGTCTTCGACTCCTAGCAGTCCTTCGCTAGGTGCCCAGCTGTCCTTCGCCAGGTCTTGGGTTCCAGGTAGACCTTCGCCTGGTGCCTAGCTGTCCTTTGCTAGGTCTTTGACTCCTAGCAGCCCTTCGCTAGGTGCCTAGCAGCCCTTCGCTGGGTCTTGGGGTTCCGTTGCCTAGCAGTCCTTCGCTAGGTGCCTAGCAGTCCTTCGCTAGGACTTTCAATCTGTACACTCAAGTAGCATGTTAGATAAACATAACATCTTAACTTTTGAACCCTTTTGTCATTATCAAAACACAGGTTCGACTTGGGTGCTGTCTGCACCAACAACAACTTCCCAACCATCCTCCTGAAGATGCAACTCTAGACCAGTTAGTGGCCTATCAGAAACATGTGGCCGATTCTGAACTTGCGAGTTGCATCATGCTGGCCGCTATGGTACCTGAGCTACAAAAGCAGCATGAGCATATGGATGCTCATACCATCGTCTTCCATCTTCATGAGCTGTTTGACGAGCAGGCGAGATCCGAAAGGTTTGAGGTCTCCAGACTCCTCTTCACCTCTAAGATGCATGAAGGCACTTCTGTTTCACAGTTTGTGTTGAACATGTTGGGGTACATTGAGCGACTAGGCACATTCGGATTTGCAATGGATCACGAAATAAGTATTGACTTAATTCTGCATTGTTTGCCCAAGAGTTACTCACAGTTTGTTATAAAGTATCGGATGAACAAACTGGAGACTACCATTCTTGAGTTGCTTAACCTGCTGAAGACTGTAGAGTCTTCTGTAAAGCAGGATCAGAAGACGGTACTGTTAGTTGGTTCCTCAAAGAAAGGCTCTAAGAGGAAGCCCAAAGAACAAAATAAGGGAAGGAAGAAAAAGACCAAAAAGATTAAAAAGGCACCAAAAGGCACTTGTCATCACTGCGGCAAGGAGGGCCACTGGCGAAGAAACTGTAAGGTTTATCTTGAGTCCTTGAAGAAGAAGGCATCCGATGCCCCATCCTCTTCAGGTATCTTTGTTATTGAATGTCACTCTATTTCCTCGGACACTTGGGTACTTGATACTGGGTGTAGCTCACATATATGTAATGACATACAGGGGCTAAGGAATAGAAGAAGACTCGTCAAGGGAGAAGCGAATTTGCGAGTTGGAAATGGAGCAAAGATTGCTGCTGTTGCCATCGAAACATATTTGCTAAAGCTCCCTACTGGACTTGTCTTAGAATTGGATAATTGTTATTTTGTTCCTTCGTTAATAAAGAACATTGTATCTATTTCATGCTTGAATGAAAAGGGTTATCATTTAACTTTTAGTAACAATTATTGTTACATAACTTTAAATGGTGTTCTTTATGGGACCGGAACTTTATGCAATGGTATTTACACGTTAGATTTATCCGGTGACGTTTTCAATATCGAAGTTAGCAATAAACGTGCTCGAATAGATAATCAAATAGACTCCTATATGTGGCATTGTCGTCTTGGCCATGTAAGTAAGAAACGCATGACCAAATTACACCGATGTGGAATTCTGGAATCATTTGAATCCGGTTCATTTGATACATGTGAATCATGCTTAAAAGGCAAGATAACCAAATTACCCTTTTCCGGAACAGGTAAACCAGTGGGAGAATTACTTTGTCTAATACATACTGATGTATGTGGACTAATGTCAACTCTTGCACAAGGAGGCTATAGCTACTTCATTACCTTTATCGATGATCACTCACGATTCGGGTATGTGTTCTTAATGAAACACAAATCTGAAGCTTTTGAGAAATTCAAAGAGTTCAGAAGTGAAGTAGAGAAACAGCTTGGCAAAAGTATTAAGATACTTCGATCCGATCGGGGTGGTGAATACTTAAGTCAAGAGTTTCAAGATTATCTTAGAAACAATGGGATATTGTCTCAATGGACTCCGCCATATACACCACAGCATAATGGTGTATCTGAGAGGCGTAACCGAACCTTGATGGACATGGTTAGATCTATGATGAATCATTCAACTCTTCCAAAATCCTTTTGGGACTATGCGCTTAAGACAGTTGTTTACTTACTAAACAGAGTCCCGACCAAGGTAGTCTCTACTACTCCATATGAGACGTGGAATAGTTAGAAACCTCATTTATCTCACCTAAAGATATGGGGTTATCCTGCTTATGTAAAGCGGACTGTATCAGATAAATTGGATGCTAAGTCTGATAAATGTCTATTTATTGGATACCCTAAGGAAACGAAAGGTTACCAATTCTATCATCCCTTGGAACAAAAGGTGTTTGTTTCAAGGCATGCTGTATTTCTAGAAAAAGAATTTCTTTTACAAGAAAACAGTGGGAGTAGCATTGAACTTGAAGAAGTTCAAGAAACTCCAATAGACATTACAGAGACACCTAGTTTAGACCCACAACCAATAACTCATAATGATGAGCTATTAGTTAAACCTAAAACAACACCACTTCTTCGTAGGTCTGATAGGACACGCAATATTCCAGAGAGATACGGATTTCTCATAAGTGAATCGAACGACGTGTTACTCATTAACGATGACGAACCTATCAGTTATGAAGATGTTCTGAAAAATTCAGAAATGGATAAATGGCTTGAAGCCATGAAGTCGGAAATGGATTCCATGTATAAAAATCAAGTATGGGACTTGGTTAACCCACCTGAAGGGATTAAGCCCATAAGGTGCAAGTGGGTTTTCAAGAAGAAAACCGACATGGAAGGTAATGTTGATACCTTTAAGGCTAGATTAGTGGCAAAAGGATATCGTCAGAAATAAGGAATTGATTATGACGAAACCTATTCGCCAATAGCTATGCTTAAATCCATTCGGATGCTCCTGGCCATAACAGCTCATTATGATTATGAGATATGGCAAATGGATGTGAAAACAGCTTTCCTTAATGGATACCTGCTTGAGTATGTATACATGATACAACCTGAAGGTTTCACATCGGTTAATAAAACCAAAGTATGCAAGCTTCGACGATCCATATATGGACTAAAGCAAGCATCCAGGAGCTGGAACATCCGTTTTGATGAGACAATCAAAGAGTTTGATTTCTCACAAAATCCTGACGAACCTTGTGTGTACAAGAAGGTTAGTGGGAGTGCAGTTGTATTCCTAGTGTTATATGTCGATGACATATTACTTATAGGAAACGATATATCAGTCTTACAGACAGTTAAAATTTGGTTGTCCAAAACTTTCTCCATGAAAGACCTGGGAGAAGCAATCTATATCCTTGGGATTAGAATCTATAGAGATAGATCAAAACGGTTGCTTGGTCTTTCGCAGTCTACATATATAGACCGAGTGCTAGAAAGGTTTAGCATGTCGGAATCCAAGAAAGGTTACCTTCCCATCAGGCATGGGATCAACCTTTCGAAGTCTATGTGTCCGCGCACAGAAGACGAGAGGATTTGCATGAATAAGATTCCTTATGCATCCGCGATAGGATCTATCATGTATGCTATGTTATGTACTAGGCCCGATGTATCGTATGCTCTGAGCGTCACAAGCAGATACCAGTCTGATCCAGGAATGGATCATTGGGTGGCTGTCAAGACAATCCTCAAGTACTTAAGAAATACTAAGGATGTGTTCCTAATATATGGAGAAGGTGATATGGTAATACGTGGGTATAAAGATGCCAGTTTCCAGACAGATAAGGATGACTCCAAATCTCAGTCCGGATACGTATTTATTTTGAATGGAGGCGCAATAAGTTGGAAGAGTTCCAAGCAAGATACCGTAGCGGATTCTACCACGGAAGCGGAATATATTGCAGCTTCGGAAGCAGCAAAGGAAGCAGTCTGGATCAAAAAGTTTGTCTCAGAACTTGGTGTGGTTCCAACAATTGATGAAGTAATACCGGTTTACTGCGACAACAATGGAGCTATTGCACAAGCAAAGGAACCAAGGTCTCATCAGCGATCCAAACATGTGATTCGCCGCTATCATCTGATCAGAGAGATTATAAGTAGGAATGATATACAAATTGAGAAAATTCCCACTGAAAGGAATTTAGCGGATCCTTTAACTAAGGCCTTGCCTCAAAGCAAGTTTGAGGGTCATGTTAGAGCCTATGGTATTGGGTACCGTTGCGATTGGCATTAGGCCAAGTGGGAGTTTGTTAGTGATATGAGAGAAGTGTCCTAAGGCAATCGCCTTGTGATTGTAATCATTTATTTTAATAAATGAATATTCACTATTTGAGTATACATGGTTGTGTATTTGATTGAGATCTTAAACTCATTTACTGAATGTCCGCAATACAATTCACAGCATGAGAGAATTTGTGATGAATTCACAACTAGTGATTATCTCTACATGTGCAATTGTGAAGTATTGAAATTGTCCCTAGTCGATGAATTGATAAATACGGACACTATCAATTCTGTTGAGACTAGCATGGGTTATTCTCTAATCAGCTGATTCTCATTGGCTGGTGACATTGAGATGTCCGGAGATAAACATGAATGCTAGTTAAGGGAACTAGTTCATTGGAGTGACTGGCTGTAAAACTTCATATGGTAGTCTACATATAAATATGTCAGTGAAGTTCTTACTGCAGCTTAAGTGCGATGTTCCTTTGACTTGCGGTGTTCAAGTCATCTTGGTCATGGATATACTTTGACATCTTAAGCAAGCATCTCCAAGGAGGTGTGGACCCAGGATGATTGGGTATAAGCCGAAGTGCCCGAAGATGTTTGAACAGCCTACAAAGGATTCACCACTCCTTGCGAGGAGATGTATACCCGAGGCCTATCGTCGGATTGTTACTCGAAGCTTCTGGCCAGAGCATGACATGTTCAGAGTATGAATCTCTTAAATACATGAGAGTAATTAGAATCCGTAGGACGAGAAAATGTTACTTGGGCTAGGTGTGACGTAGTCAGCCTAGTGGGGACTGACACACATAGATCATGTCCTGAACCAAGTGGGTATATGATGGTGAAGGGAATGGGGCACGATTCATTATAGCTGCTGAAGGGTTTTAGAATTGTTTCTGAGGTCAACCGTTGATCTTTCGATTAATTGGGGATCATGATGTACTACTAGGTGCCACTTATGATCGTTCTATAATTAATTAATTAATTATAGACGACCAACATAAATTGAAAGCCTATTTAGTCACACGCACTATGAGTAATCCGAGGGATTTAAAATGAGTTGAAAATTAGATTTTCCAATCAAGAGAGATTAGGTTTGGTTGAGCCAAACGATAAGTCGAATCTGAATTTTTCAGAGACGCATCGGAAGCGTAAAATGGCTAAGTCTTTTGAAGACTTAATAGATGAATTAAATAAGTTTAATTCATTGGGCGTGGCTTGGATGGGCCGGCCAAAGAGGGCCTCCATCCTCTTTGCTTGGCCGACCACAACAAAGGGAGAGAACCAAGTTTTTGGTTCAATTTATAAAATAAACCAAGTGTTGTTTGTTTTATAAAATTATGGATGATATAAATTTTTATATAATAAACCAAGATTTGGTTTATTTTTCATGGAAATTAAAATGAACCATGGATTGGTTTATTTTATAAAATCAATCATGGATTGATTTACCATGATAAGGAAATTTATTCCATAGGAGAGAAGAGACTTGATTGATTTTTTATCATGAATTAAAATATGATTTTAACCATGATATAAAATCAAACTTGGCATGATGAAATAAGTTATTCCATATTTGAGAGGCTTGATGGTTGAGAGGCCACTATATAAAGGACCCAAGGCAAGGCTTGGGTGATAAAAAAAAAGGAGATGAAGGCATAGGCTCTCTCCCTCTCTTTCTCTCCTTCTCTTCTCCCCTTCTTGTCGTGCGCCAACCAGCCCCAAGAAGGAGCACCAGGCGGCCGCCCCTGCCCTTTCCCTGCCGACCACCACCTGTTGCTGGAGAAGGAAGCTCTGGCCATCTCTTGGCTGGAAGAAGGTGCTGTCGGAATTAGAGTTTTCCGCAAGGATCTTTTTGCCGCAAGCCTCTTCTTTTGCTTCGCCAGAATTTTGATTCCGGCCATCCTTTTGTGGTTAGTCTTCCGACTTCTCTCTTGGTTTTTCTTGTCGCATTCTCGGAGAATCTAGTAGTTCTCGAGAACACGAAACTCGTGGCTTTGCGAAGTCATCCCGAAGATACTCGGCGTGGACGCGAATAGAGGCGGAGCTTCCAAGGGACGCTTACGGTTGGATCTCGTCCCTTCCTTCGAGTTACGCGAGGTAATACGTAAATTAGTTTATGTTTTTGTAAAATTTTAAATATATGATCATGTCTACACAAGATAAAATTGCATGCTTAGATGTGTGGTTAAATAATTTGAGAAATTACTTATGCTAAACCTTCCGCTGCACGTAATTAATTTTGAAATTACGAACCCGCATCCATGTCAACATGCACCCGGTCCCAACAGGCTTGGCCTCGGAGCTGTACTCGCCCAGCCAAGAGCTGATTAAAACCTTACAGCCTCTCGGTGTGTAGGCTTGGCCTCGGAGCTGTACATGCCCGGCCAAAAGCTGATTAAAACCCTACAGTCTCTCGGTGTGTAGGCTTGGCCTCATAGCTGTACACGCCCGACCCAGAGCTGATTAAAACCCTACAGCCTCTCGGTGTGTAGGCTTGGCCTCGGAGCTGTACATGCCCGGCCAAGAGCTGATTAAAACCCTACAGCCTCTCGGTGTGTAGGCTTGGCCTCGGAGCTGTACACGCCCGGCCAAGAGCTGATTAAAACCCTATAGCCTCTCAGTGTGTAGGCTTGGCCTCGGAGCTGTACACGCCCGGCCAAGAGCTGATTAAAACCCTACAGCCTCTCGGTGTGTAGGCTTGGCCTCAGAGCTGTGCAAGCCCGGCCAAGAGCTGATTAAAACCCTACATATTCTTGGTGTGTAGGCTTGGCCTCGGAGCTGTACACGCCCGGCCAAGAGTTGATCAGTGTTCGGGGCTGTACCCTGTACCAGCCCTACCCAAAATCAGATAAAAGTCTCATGTCTGCTCCAGCTACATAGGAAGGAAGATGAACAGGGAATCACGCTAAAAAACAAGGAGTTTTATGATAAATCAAGCACATATTCACCCTAAGATCAGAGAGTTCCAAAAGAATAAACTACAGTCGTCAATGGAGGAGGGAAGGAGGACAAGCACATAATAATGAGGCACCCTACAGAGCCTGCTCCTCCGGTGAAAGGTCGTCCCAGACATGTTGAATAGTTATGACACTCAAATCGGAGCCTGGCTTCAATAACTAATCCTTCTCCAACTGCTTGAGGGCGCCGTAAAAGCCATGTTTGAGGGTCTTAAAAGCTTGTGCAGCCACCATACTGGCATACTCCTCCAATCCCAAAAATTTGGCTTTGTAGGCTGCCTCCATCGGAGATACTGGAGGTACAGAGTCTTCTGGCTGCTGCTGGACCTTGGGTTCGGCGTCGGCTTTGGCCATTTTGAGTGCCTCCACCTCTAGGAGCAGTTCTGCGCCCCGGTCCTCCAGGCTCTTCTTAGCTGACTCCAAAAGGGTAACTTGGTCGGACAACTCCTTATTACGGACCTGGAGTTGCTCTCGCTCCTGTGATAATTTTCGCAAGTCCTCTTCTAGAGCCTTGTTCTTCTCAGATCCCAGGCGTTCCTGGAGCTTATACCCGTGCAGGGTATCCTCGGCCGATATTAAGGAGGATAAGTAGTGATTAGCTTTCTCTCGGAGGACCCGGCTGACCTCTAGCTGCAGGAGGCTAGCCTCACGGGCCCGACCCGCTTTTGCCTCCGCATCCGCCACCTGCCACAGGAGACTCTCAGTAACTCCTTCGGAGTGCAGTAAACGGCTAGTGGCCGCGTAGTTCGAAGCAACCTGGAGAGGTGAATAAAGATAGTTGGTGAAAGAAGGTTAAGGAGAATTGAGGGGCATGAATGAGGTCTTTACCGCCCGTAAAGATTGGTGCAGCATGCCCAGGTACTGGGCTGATCCGGCCACCTGCCAAAACGGACCAGGAGCTCCCATAGTAGGGGGAGCAGAGGAGCCAGGGACCTCCCGGGGGTGGGGAACGTCTTCCTCCGAAGCGGAAGCGCTCGGTAAGGCCCCTGTGGTGACTCCCTTTATGCAGATAGACTGTGCCCTGTCGATAGCCTTCTTTGTCGTTAAGGGAGCCTTCCGATGGGACCAGGGTGGTCCCGTAGGTACCTCCTTGCCACGGGGAGGGTCCGCTGTAGGGACTGTGGCACTCGCAACGGGAGGAGACATAGCAACTACGAAGGGCGAGGGTTCGACCCCTGCGACCGGAGCCGGAGAGGATGCATCCTCAGCGCTAGTTGAGCACAAGCTTTTCTTCAACCACTTTAGGGGGCGGTCCCGTTGGGATCGTTGTTCTAGCCGTGTCTTCCTAGACCCGGGGATAGTGGTAGGCACACCAGACAAAGAGGAGGCATCCTTTTCCTGTGGAGCCCCTAGAGAGGGGATTGAGGGCTCTCCTTGAGAGACCAGGGCCGGGGCCGAGATGTCATCGCTATGGGGGACCTCCGGCACTGCGGGGCCCGCTGATAGCTCTCCCTCCCTTTCGACACCCTCAAAGGAGATTCCTGCGGGAATCGAAGATACTATCCCAAGTATCAAGGCTTGTTCATGGGTCTAGTCTCACTTCAGAAATTTATTCTTCTCAAGGGAAAGCAGGATGTCGCCTGCAGGGTAAAAGACAAGAAGGCGTCAGCAAGTATCAATTTAGTAGTATACTAGGAGCAAAGCTACTCGCGCAGATTGGAGCCGAGGGGGGTCATCTTCGGACTTATCTCTGCCCGATAAAGGAGTTCCTCGCATTGCACCAACTGTAGCCCATGGAATTCCATCCCGACCAAGATACTGTTAGCTCGTTGATATCCCACATCCTGTTGGAAATCACCCAGGTCGGGGGTAGGAGGCAAGTTCTCCAGCCAATGAATATCGCTGAAAGGACGCTCGGGAAGCCGGATATAGAAAAATCTCTCTTTTCACCCTTTGTGAGAAGAAGGAAGGCCTCCCAAAAATCTATGACCGCCCCGAGCGGTGAAGCCAAAGGCCCCGTGAGTGCCAACAGGAGCAAAGAAGAAATGGAAGAATCGAGGAGTTAGAGGAATGCCGAAAAACTTGAAGAGAACCAGAGCCCCGCTCATCTGGGTGAAAGCGTTCGGAGCCAGTTGGTGACGGAGGATGCGAAAATAATGTGCAATATTCATAAAGTAAGAGGGGATAGGAAAGCACAACCCTAATTCCATTTGGCCTAGGAAGAAGGTGTAAAAACCCTCATCGGGGGTTACCGGCCGCTGATCTGCTATTGGGACCCTTATCTCCCAATCTGCTGGAATGTCATATTTTTTACAAGCGGCCTGAAGGGAGTCCGACCTCACCTTGGAGAAGATAGTTTCATACAACTTAGGATGAAACCCCAATTCTTCCAAGGAGCATTCATCTGAGCCGGAAGACTTTTTTGTCTTTCCCATCGTGATTTAGGAGGAAGAATGAGGGCGTGGAGAACAATGAAGAAGATACTTTCGCCGGGAAGGCGCTGGCGAGAAGGGCAAGTAAGGGGGGAAAACTCGGGACAGCAACTAGGGTAAGGCTGTCGCAGGGTGCCGTTACACCCACTCTTATAGGAAAGTGGCCCCTCCCCCAAGGCAATTGGAGGCCAACATGGTAAGGATATTCTCAGGTCATCCCAAGGATCGGCTAAGGATCAATTGTCGGCGCTTCGTATGTCCCGCAGTGTGCCGCAAAGCAAGGAAAAAAGACACGTGGCCCCGTGGCACGCACTGGGTAACCTTGATGTTTCAGATGCCACAAAATTCGCAAGAGTCCGGGGACATATTCAAAGGAGCATCCCGGGTCAAGAGACTCGGGGAATATGTCCGAAGGCCTAAAAAAAAAAGAGAGGAGGAGAAGGCAGAACATTTCAGGATTATGGCAAGGGCAAGCACAAAGACACAGACCTAGGCGAGTTTAACTTCTTCATCCCGGTACTAGTCTGATCAGTCAGTCACACTTCCTTTGATCAGACTTGAAGGGGGGGACTTGTGATGGGGCTGGGTAGCCTGGGCCGTACACGGGGATGAAGAAGCTAAGGATGTGACCTGCTCTCTTCTCTCGGGCCCCGGGACCCCCTCTTAGGAGTGCACTCGGGAAGCCTACCTCGGGAGATATCATAGCCAGAGACTCCCGAGCTCACCTCGGGAGACGGGGTCCTCGCCACAGCCGACCTTAAATACCGACTAGAAAAAGTCCACGCACCTCCCCCCTGTAAATTTGGCTCAGCGAGAGAAAGAATGATAACAACGTCGACGGTTTCAAGGGATATCCCCTCATCCCCGAAAGTAGGAGGCATGACTCAAGTATCAGAGTCATGGCACCGATAAAGGGGGGGGCATGACCAGTCTGCTCACACCAATATAAAAGGAAGTTCAACCCCTCCGGGGGAGAGGTTATGATCTATCATCTCTACATTTTTTGTCTTTCTTTCTCATCACCATTCGGACACCCTACTAACTTGAGCGTCGGAGTGGACTCCGCCGGACCCCTACCGGCGTGTCCCCTAACACTTGTGTTACTCTCGCAGGATCCCCAGGTTCCTCGGCTACGCAGTCCTCTCCGCAGGGGCCGAGCCTCAGTGACTGGTCATCACCAACGACTCCTTCCGGAACAGATACTATTATGACTGTTGTGAAAGATCGATGTAGGCGTGCAGAGGGGGGGTGAATGCACTTTCGCGGACCGTTTGATCTCTACAAAAATGTTAGCGCAGCGAAAATAATATGTAAAGAGAATAACAACGCTAACAAAAAATCTTTTACTTGGTATCCACCCAGATGGGTGACTAATCCAAGGATCCACGCCGCGAGCACCACTTTTCACTATCGAAAAGTCTCCTTGAGGTGGAGAAACCTTTACAGCAGTAGCTTCCTCTTTACAGATGTAGAAATACGATGAAGGAAGCAAAAGAACACTCTACAATTTGGCAGCACTTCGTTACTGTACGGAACTGTGCAGACACGTGTAACGAGGCCTCCTTTTATAGGTGAAAATGACAGATTCGCAGTCTGTCCAGGCTCGCACCAGTCGACTGCCCCAAGGGCAGTCGACTAGCCCGGCATTAAACGGCTAGCCAACGGCTAGTTTTGGGGTATACCAGTCGACTGCCCCAAGGCCAGTCGACTGGTCCGAAGCTGCGAACTTTCTGTGGGTTTTGGCAGTCGACTGCCTCTGGGCTAGTCGACTGCCCTGCCTCCCAGCTCAACTCCAGCCACCTCAAACCTTCTCCTTCGCGTGTGCCTTCAGGTCTGCTCCCTTGGCTCGCCCCTTTAAGTCCTCTTCCTCTGGCTATCGTCCCTCAAATGCGCACACAAGCCTTCCCTTGGCTTGCCTCCATGCCACCCTTCAAGTGTGCTCTTTGAAGTCCACTTCCCGGCTTGCCCTTGGAGCTCTCCTCCCTCGGCTCTCGTCCCTCGGATAGGTTCACCAAGTGTGATTCTCCAAGTCCTGCAAACTCAATCACACAAATCAAATACAACAAAACACTCTAACTTTAAACCTATTAGCCCACACATCAAAACCATGATCTCCCAATCATTTAAGTGCCGATTGCCTCAACAATCTCCCCCTTTTTGATGTGTGGCAATATGTTTAAGTTAGAGATAAATAACAGCAAAAGCAAATAGCAAAAGATAGCAATTGAAACATCATGAGACATAATACTCCTAAGAGGTAACCTCCCCCTTAACCTATGTCCTCTCCACAGTTTCAAATCTAATCAAGTTTCAAGTTAAGATTCCACTTAACAACAGCAATACAAAAGACATATCAGAACCTAAGAGGTACCTCCCCCTTAATCCATGTCTTTTCTCCAAATTTTAACCCTTTAAGGTCTAAGTTAGGAAAAATACCTAAAATCATCCATTTTAAGTCAAAGTTCTAACTTAAACCACCCATTCTCCCCCTTTGACACCATCAAAATGATTGCCTCAAGCAACCAAAACCCATGGCATCAAATGAGAAGATTCTCAGTTTCTGAAATTACTCATAATGGCTGAAAACTTGCGTGCCAGTCGACTGCCCATAGGGCAGTCGACTGATACGCTATCAGTCTGATTTTTCAGTTTTTCTGCCGAATTTCAGAAACTCCTAGAAAATTCCAAAAAATTCCAAAAATTGTAAAATTTTGCTTTCATGTTTGAAATGTTATATTCTATCAAGGAAAAATATTAAACCATATAATATTTCAAACATGCATGACTTTTGATAAAAACTCAAAAACTTTGAAAACCACTACATTTTGTATCAAACTCTAAAACCAATTTTGCAAATCTATAACTTTGAAAAACATTTCACAGCATGTAAAACATAAAATGGTTTTCAAAGTTTTAAAATGTCCAACTATGATCTTTGGCAAAGTGTCCATTGATTAAACACTTGTCTTCCCCATAGTTGGTCTAGTTTTAATATTTTGATACTTTTAATGGTCCAACAATGTGCCACAAGCACAAGTGAGCCAAATGTATCACCCTAATGGATCAAGCACCCTTTTTTAATGCTAATGTCTCCAAGTTCTTCCTATACTTCCACAAAACACATTCCAAGGCCTCTTCTTAAGGATGTAAACTCCGATTCAGGAAAAGGCTTGGTAAAGATGTCGGCTAGGTTCGACTTTGATTCAACATAGTGTAGTTCTATGTCTCCCCTTGCCACATGGTCTCTAATGAAGTGATGTTTCACTTCAATGTGTTTTGTTCTAGAATGGTGAACCGGATTTTTAGTTAAGTTGATTGTGCTTACATTATCACACAAGACTTTGACCTTGGTGTAATGTAGCTCATAGTCCTCTAAGGTGTGCATAATCCAAAGGAGTTGGGAAACACATCCACCCATTGCCACGTATTCTGCTTCCGTTGTTGATAGGGCAACGCATGGTTGTTTCCTACTACTCCAACTAACTAAAGAAGACCCAAGGAATTGACACCCTCCACTTGTACTCTTCCTATCTAACTTACAACCCGCATATCCGAGTCGGTGTATCCAATTAGGTCAACATTTGGGGTTCTAGGATACCAAAGTCCGACATTTAGGGTTCCTTTCACATATCTTAAGATTCTTTTGACTACAATCAAATGGGACTCTTTGGCACAAGATTGGTACCTAGCACACATACCTACCGCAAAAAGTATGTCGGGTCTACTTGCGGTTAGGTATAGGAGGCTACCAATCATGCTCCTATATTGTTTAGAGTCTACCATTTTGCCTTCAAGGTCACTATCCATTTTTACATTAGTTCATATGGGTGTAGATGCTTCCTTAGCATGTTCTAAACCAAATTTCTTAGCATCTCCTTAGCATATTTGGTTTGAAATACATGTGTACATTCATTAGTTTGCTTAACTTGAAGGCCTAAGAAAAAGGTTAACTCTCCTACAAGGCTCATCTCAAATTCATCTTCCATACACTTGATGAATTCTTGTAGGAAGTCATTATTTGTTGACCCAAAAATTATATCGTCTACATAGACTTGGGCAACAAAAATGTCCTTATCCTTAGATTTTAGGAACAATGTAGGGTCAATTGTTCCTCTCCTAAACCCCTTAGACACCAAAAATGAAGAGAGCCTTTCATACCAAGCCCGGGGAGCTTGTTTCAATCCATATAAGGCTTTCCTTAATTTGAATACGTGTCTTGGATAGTTTGGGTCCTCAAACCCAGGGGGTTGTTCTACATAAACCTCTTCCTTAATGATCCCATTTAGGAATGCCGATTTCACATCCATTTGGTGGAGTGTAAAACCCATGTGAGCAGCATAGGCTAGTAGAATTCTAATTGATTCTAACCTAGCTACGGGGGCATAAGTCTCATCATAGTCTAATCCCTCAACTTGGTTAAACCCCCTAGCCACTAATCTAGCCTTGTTCCTAGTGATTTTACCTTGGTCATCTAATTTGTTCCTAAAGACCCATCTAGTAGTTACAATGATACAATCAGTGGGCCTAGGAACTAACTCCCAAACTTCACTCCTCTCAAATTGGTTTAGCTCTTCTTGCATGGCTAAGACCCAATCAACATCTCCCAATGCTTCATCAATGATCTTGGGTTCTAATTGGGAGATAAGGGCTATTTGACTAGTTTGATCCTTAAAATAGGACCTAGTCCTTACTCCTTGAGTGACATCACCCACAATTTGGTCAAAAGGATGATCATGGTGATGTCTCAAGGGTCTAGAGGTTGTAGGTTCATTTACTCCTTCTTCCTC